>PVKM010004855.1:6097-50447 GCA_004027735.1 Carollia perspicillata | reverse complement strand
CTATAATCCCTTCCCCTTTTCCCCTGAAATTCCCTCCCCTCTCCCCTCTGGTTACTGTCATCCTGTTTTCTATTTCAATGTCTTTGGTTATATTTTGCTTGCTTGTTTGTTTTGTTGTTTAGGTTCCTGTTAAAGGTGAGATCATATGGTATTTGTCTTTTACCGCCTGGCTTATTTCACTTAGCATAATGCTTTCCAGTTCCATCCATGCTGTTGCATAGGGTAGCAACCCCTTCTTTCTTTCTGCCACATAGAATTCCATTGTATATATGTACCATAGTTTTTTGATCCATTCATTTACTGATGGGCACCTAGGTTGCTTCCAACACTTGGCTATTGTAAATTGTTATTAATTTACCACCAGACCTGAGTGGGTCTATTTTGACCCAGATAACCAAAACCCTGGTGTCAGGTGATTTTAGCAAATCCATCTACTTCTATTAATTAGGACAGTGGCCTAATATATGGCCCTAAGAGTCAAAGATAAAATGATTTATTTGTGTGTCTAAATGAAGGACTACTACCACTTGTCTTTTAGGAAAGACAGCTCATTTAAATGAAGTAAAGGAAATGCCCCCTTTGTTTTACAAGCAGTTTAGGGTTTTTGTCTGTCTGTAGCATAAAGGAAAGAAGACTGTGGTAAGGGAGGACAGAGAGTGTGCCACATAAGATTGAAACGTTTTCACTTTTTTTTTTAACCTCTTCAGGGGGCGATTTGGTTTATGGCTAGATGCTGATTTATACCACGGACGAAGTAATTCCTGCAGCACTTTCAATAACGATATTCTTTCCAAAAAGGAAGACTTCATAGTTCAGGACCTCGAGGTATGGACATTCGAGTGAAACTCAGGCTGCCTTAAAGTACAACATTGAAAGACTGGGCTTGCTCAGCCCCGCTAAAGCCGGCTGGAAGACAAGCGCGCGCCTAGTCTGCCTCTTGCCCTCATGATGCTTCCTTCCTGCCATCACCGCGGAACACGACCACATTGCAGAGCGGGCCTGCAGGGCGCGTGTGGAGGGCAGACCCTGCCCAGAGAGGCCTGGTGTCCAGGCAGTTGGAAGACTTTGTGCTCCCGCTTCCTTCAAGTCCACACAGGGAGGAATCAGAGTATTTATAGATGTATGAGTTGAATGCAACTTTTATTTTTGGTAACTGTGAAAAAAAAAATACTGTGGAAATATATACATGCCTTGTGTATTTATCAACATCATTTTCATTACCAAAATGTACAGCATACTGTTGTTTGCCATGGGAAAAGGTTAGTCTCATTTAGAAAAATTGAAAGTGCATAGCACTTAAAAGGATATGTATAGGATTTTTTTAAAGTTTTATTTATTATTTCTAGTATATTGTTTGAAATGTGTCGCCAGTTTTTTTTTTCTTTTAATGTGTCAAATCTTGAAAAAAGAGAAATGTGCTATATTTGGCAACAATTCCATTTGATTTATATAGTTTTATATTGAGCTTTCTTTTTGCCCTGATTGTTTAGGGTGATAGATCTTAAACAGCATATATGTATATATATGCTTAATTGTGAATTTTAAAAAACTCATTACCAATGTTCATTGATTTGACTGTTGTAGGCCAGCTCTCCATTTAGTCATTGAAAAGGTACATTTTTAGTTACTTATTCTGAACATAGTTGTATAAAGAAGAAAAAAACATTTCTCAGTTATAATTTGATATTTACAGAAGTGGATACCTTTATGAACCTAGACTAGAACAGATTCTGTTTTTGAAAAGAAAATGTTTTGCTTCTTATAAAATTATTTGTTAGTAACAAAAACTTTATTTTCATAGTGTTTTTGCATAATTTCCTCCAACTTTTTACACTAACAAACAGGCCTTTGTTTTTAAAGGGACTGTTTTATATCAAAAGAAAAAGATCAAATTAGCCCAACTGCCTTGGTTTTCTCTTTTATTTGAGAAAAAAAACAATGCAAAGACATGCATTCATACCAAAATTGGAACAAAAAGTAAAACCTATTTTTCAACATCAACCCATTTGCGCATTGTAAACCACTTTTATTAAATATAATAATAAAACCTTATTAAAAAGTTGACCAATATTATTGATTGCCAGAGTATTATGAAAGCCAAAGACTGCTAATGGAAAAAACTTTCAAATAATAGCCAAAGCTGAGAAGTGGTCTGTCATAAATTATATCCCCAGTGATTTTGGAAAGAAAAGAATTAATAACAGAAGTAGCATTTATATAATTGCATTTAGAAATTAATACAGTTCTTAGAATGTAAGCCTTAAGCTGGCAGAATATTTCCTGGAGATTATTCTCTTCCTTTAGACTCTTTATAGAGGAAAACAGACACAGTGCCAGGGGGCCTCTGGTCAGATCCACAGCCACCTAACTCCACGTACATTCCACACAAGTTGCAATGAATGCTGTGAAGGCTCAGCTCTGTAGCCCGGGCGTGCTCTCCCCAGAGTTTTTCTGTTGAGAATTCTTGATGAACAACATACTGGCAGTTTAACCTTCATGTGCTCCTTAAATGGTGTGTTGGTGTGAGATACCGGGGATGTCTCGTGATGATCTTATTTACCGGTATGCCATTTGCAACCAGATGCTATTAACAAACAGTCATTTGCATATAATTCATTCTTACCTAGATTAGTCCATGATATTATACGTACTTGTGAGAACATATCCAGATGCTGTGTTTTCTATTTAAAACAGTATTGTCCAATCAGAAATGTGTGACCCTTCATTTATGGATATCAAATATATGTAATGTAGTGCTAGCCCAATATTTTCAATAAAGGAATTTATGCATTCAGTGTGATTTTCTTTCCTGAGGATTTCATTCAACAGGTATTTATTAGATGTTAGAGTTTTTACTTGGGTGAGAGGATAATGAAATATCCAAGGCTAAGTAAGGTCCAGTGCTCATGTTTTCATTTTTATCATCACCCCAGAAACGCCCTCTTCATTCCCGGTAGCCACCCTCCTCTTCTCTCTCTGCTTCGCAAACGCTGCTGCTGTCACAGTTACTAGGGACAACTCTTGGTTCAAAGTCTACTGGTTTCCCTGTTCTTAGTCCTAGCTATTCTTTGAATACTGACCTTCTCCTTTCAACGTCTCTCTTTTGACCTACTTTCTAATGTCAATGGACACTTTATCCTCTGACCGTTTTCTTTGGCGCCCTGTCCACCACTCCTAAAGATGAAGACCTCGAGCAGTCTTCATTGCTTCTCACTTCCGCAGTTCGTGAGTCCACATCAAAGGACATGGATGGGAGGGGCCATCAGATGTCTCATCACACTCTGTTGAAACTGGCAGGTACGTTCCCATGCTACAGGCCCCCAGGGACACCCCGAACTAGTGTGAGAAGTGTTGTTGCCCTTCATTTGATTTTCTTTGCCGCACTTCCTTTTCAGGTTGTAGAGGTATGTGAAACAGAACTAATCAAACAACTACTTTCCTGTTGAGGGAGGCACTGAAAATCTCTTAAACCAGAAAGAGAATCTAAGATTCATGTTCTTAAGATGTCTGACCAATGTTTACCAATCTAATTAGGTAAAGAAAGACAGGGAGGTCAGAAGCCAAAGGAAGTTTCAGAAATGAAGTCAGTCATATCACCCCTTGTGCAAGGATCAGAAGTACCTTTAACCACTTCCTTCTGCCTAATCAGGTCACAGCCCATTCAGGGGAAGCCCTAACCTCACAGCGCTCATGTGCTACTCCCACCTCCGTGCCCGTGACCATTAGCTGTAGTGAACCCATGACAGATGGTGGCTTCACACTAAAATCTGACTTCTGTCTTCCCTTCTATTTCAAATCTCTAGTGGTTGAAAATAAAAGCTAGATAAGGCCTCTCTAGGGTGGTCAATCAAGCCATCAAAATGGTGTTTCTTGATAAAATATCTTTGGTGACCTATTTTTGATCTTCTAGAATCAGGGGTGTCCAACCTGCGCATGCGGCTCAGGATGGCTGTGAACGTGACCCAACACAAAATCGTAAATTTACTTCAAATATTATGAGATTTGTGTGTGTGTCATTACGTGTCACAGTGTATTTAACATGTGGCCCAGGGCAACTCTTTTCCCAGTGTGGCTCAGAGAGGCCAATAGGTTGGACACCACTGTCTCTAGATCAGTGCTACTCAATAAAACATTCTACAGTAATGGGAATGTTCCAGAATTTGCATTGTTTTTCATAGACAATGCAAGACTAGCAACCACACTAGTCTTGAACACTTGAAATGGGACCTGGGTGACTGAGAAGCCGGTTTTTCAAATTTCACTTTAATTCATTTAAATTTAGCCACACATGGCCAATGGCTGCTGTATTAAATAGCACAGCTCTAGATCAAGGTTAAGATATGGCTCAACCAAATCATGTATCATCAGCAATGAACTCAGACTATTACTCCCTCACCAAAAAGAACCTTCAGGTCTGAGTACTTTGCTTTGGCTCTGCTATTATGGGTCTTCACACAGCTTTGCACATCTTCACACCACCTACTGTGACAGTGTGGGTCTCCCTGTTTAGGTAGTCAGCTAAGAAAGCCACCGGAAGTCTGAATGCCCTGAGGTTCTTTCCAAACTGAAAACTTGGATCTCTGTAGGATTACCGATCCTCTTCACTAACCAAACACAGAGACTTCTTGCCTCGGACATTGGCATGTGTTTTATTCTTACACTGGACAGTCTACTGTCCGTGGCAGCCCCGTTGGATGCCACATCCCTCCCCGGGCACCACCCACCCACAATGCCTGAGGGGCCACAGGATGGACTAGCAATTCCGTCCTTACATAGAATTGTACATCCTTTCTCAGAACCACCGAGAAATAATGGAACCACCTAGAATGCCTCAGGCAGTTCTGTTCAATGACCTATTATTCTTCCTAAACTTGCCTACTGGAAATTACAGGCACACCCAGAGAACCTGCTTGCATGTGGAGAAAGTTTCAACATTAACCTGTTAGAATGAAGGGTGAAAAGGCATGAGAGAAGAAAAGGCCATTAGATAACCTCAGTGTCCTATTTACCTATCAACAAGAGTGCCATCAATTACTCCACTTCTAGGATTACAAAAAGTAACCCTGATCCAGTTTAACATAATGCTATGGATTATGCTAAATGCTAGGAAGATGCTAAACAGGAAACACATTCACATTCAATAAGCTTGGATGATAAGGCATGTCTCCTCATGTCTCTGCAGCTAAAAAATCATCCTTACTTTGACAAGCTTCAGAAACATTGGAATTTCGCCAATCGTTTCAGCCTTCAATACCCACTGCAGTCCTTGGCTTAACCTCAATTTCCCCTGGCTGGTGAATCAGCCACATTTTACCTAAGAGCTGGCTAAAATCAGCCCTTTCATCTTTGAAGACTCCAATTAACAATAAGAAAATTTATACAAAGATATGCTGAGTTGAAGTACTGTGTCAGCCTTAACAGTTGTTAAAAGGCCCCACTATTACTCCACATCCCGTAAGTCATAAGTATATTCTCTTGCAGTGTCTTGTTTTTCTATTAAATCCTCCAAAGGATCAGTAGATCCGCTTGACCTGGGGTATTATCCTAGGGGGAGTTGGGAGGACACGGCCTGTGTCCCTTTCAGCAGCTCCTATAATCAGCTCACCCAGCGGATCTCAAAACTTCTAATGACTTCAAAAGGCAGCAAGCATAGCAGTTAAAGCATGAATTCCCTGCAGCATTTGAATCTCATCTCTAGAGTTCTATAGCTGGTGAGCTTGGTTAAGTAATCAAACCTCTATAGGCCTTGTTTTCCTAACCTACAATGTGAGGATAATAATATTGTAATGATAACCACCCCATGGCTACTGTTATTACATGATTAAAGCACTTAAAATAGTACCTGGCATAAAGTAAGCACTACTTACTATTAGGTAGAATCATGGAGGATTCCCTTCTGCACACGCAGGAATCAACTAATGATGTGCAATTAGCAAGGGAAAGTTTACCTTCTAAGACAACAACTTCGTTTCTAAAAACTATGTTTGTTCAGACATATTGCAGTGGCTCTCATTTGCTCTTTTGATATGTTTAACTGAAGTTTCATATATTTTTAAATTATAGAACTAATACCTATTCATGGTAGTTTTCAAACAGTCCAGAAAGGAATTCAGTGAATGGCAATTTCTCTCCCTACATTCCCAGAGGTAACCACCACAAAAAGTTCCTTGTGTTTCCTTCCAGAGTATTTCTATGCATTTATTTTTATTTATATCTTCTTCATGTAAGAGGCATACTAAAGATGGGATTCTTTGGTTTGCCTTTTTAGTTTAAGGAGATGCTGTGAACAACATTTTGTATCAATGCACGCAGACTCGGCCCGTCCTTCATGCATGGGCCACCATTGTTGGAACAGTTCTTCACTAAAGGACTGTTTTGGCTACTGCACACAATTCTTGAGAGCATCATTGTACAGAGAACTTCGTGTTGTTATGATTGTGTGTTTCTGAGACAATTTTTAGCAGTGAGTCAAAGAATAGATACACTTTTTATTTCAAAATATCCTATTTATTATTCCTTTATAAAAGTTATACTAGTTTATACCAACCACATTTAAGCATGCCAGTTAGTTACCTCACACACTTGCCAATACTGTTTTTATATCAATCTCTTTAATTTTTCCCAGAATGGCATCTTATTTTAATTTTCATTTTCTAATCATAAATGGTATTGAACACCTTTCCACTTGTGTTGGCTATATTAAATCTTTTTTTCCTGAATGTGTCTGAGTCCTTTGTCCATTTTTCTATTGAGTTATTCATAATTTTACTGATTTTTTCTTTGCTATTGAGTTTCAGAGAGAGGGGGGAAGTAAGGAAGAGGGTGGGGAGAGAGAAAGGAACACTGACTTGTTCCACTCATTTACGCATTCACTGGTGGATTCTTGTGTGTGCCCTGACCGGGGATCAAACCTGCAGCCTTGTTGTATTGGGACCTTGTAGCTCTAACCCCCTGAGCTACTCAGCCAGGGCTGATTAGCTGATTTCCTGATCTGTAAGTTGTCTGCGTATATTTACAAAATTAGCCACGAACCACATGTGTGTGTATGTGCACACAATTTGCTTAGTTCATATTTTTAAAATACATGCATTTTAAATACATGAGGAGTTTCCTAATTACAATTCCTTTGAACTCATATTTCTTAACCATTTCTGTTATAACATGTGGACCATATTTTTTAGATCAAGTCAAATTTATTCAGCATAATTTTCACTCCTTACTTAAACACTTCCCAAAGCATGTATTAACACCATCCTCTACCTCATCTAAAATGCATTCTCTTGCTGACTTTAGGCTAGATTACACTCCCCGCCCCATTAAGAAATAACTTCCTCCAGGACAATTTCATTTTGCTCCAGCCTCTAATCCTGTTAACACATGTCGACATCTTCAAGAAAGGTCTTGTAATAAGAACTGAATGTTCATCTTAAGTACCTTCCTCCAGCAAGTAGGCTGTAGCTGCATTAAGTTTGATGGACAACTTCTGCCTAGATCTCCAAACCCTGCCACAATGCCTTGCCAAGGAGCAATTGATACACAAGTATTAACAATAACAATAGGGCTGAAGAGGAGAATGAGCAGTATAGGTAACATTTATTTATCATGACCCTAACTCTGTTTTTTTTTTAAATGCATTACCTTATTCGAGCCTCAAAACAAAGCCCTGGCTGGTGTGGCTTAGTGGATTGAGTGCCGGCCTGCAAACCGAAATATTGCCAGTTTGATTCCCAGTCGGGGCACATGCCTGGGTTGTGGGCCCTGCAGGTCTCCGGTTGTACACATGTGAGAAGCAAACGATCAATATATCTCTTGAATATTGATGTTTCTCTCCCTCTCTCCCTCCCTTGCCTCTCTAAAAATAAATAAGTAAAATCTTTAAAAAAACAAAGACAGTGTAATTTCTGTCTCTGGTTTAGAGATGAGGAAATTGACTTTTCAGGAGGTTATATAACTTGTATAACTTGGCTGAAGTCTCAGAGCTCAGGAGGGTGAGAGCCAGGATGGGGTCAGTTACGACGGACCCCAGAGCTGAGCTCTTAACTACGGTAGTACATTGACATAGTTCTGTCTCTCCAGTGTCACCGTCTGGTCGCCCACACTCCACTTAACCACCTCAGGCACCAAGATCCATAGTCCTCTAGCACAGAAAGCACGGTCTTTAATGATTGGAGCTCCCCTGTGGCTAACCAGTTCTTACCCATTCTTATATCCCCAAGGCTTGGCAGGCTGCAGGACTCCCCCAAGGCATTGTATAAATGTTTGTCAGGTTTAACTGAACTAGGCATATAATGGAAGGAAGTGAACCCCAAAGGATTAAAGGATTTGTCCAATGTGGCCGAGCTGGGACTAACACACAGGTTTTGGGCTCCTTGATTGCCTCTCCTCACCACTATACAAGGCTCAGTCACAAGTTTTCAAGCACCGTTTTTAAGATTGCGCTGCAGGAAGGAATGATCCTCCCTCCTTCTGCTCATATTCTTCCTTCTGGGTCTTAGGGGTGGAAGTAAAAGAAGACTGGGGAAGAGATTTCTGAGGCATGGCGGGGGGAATGCGATGCTGCCTCTTGGAAAAGAATTCTTTCGTTTTCATGTATCTTATCTATTGGCATTCTGAAAAACTTAGACTGAAGTTCCAGGATGCATCTCAGGGCTTTAGGGCAGTGATGGTGAGTCACATTCTGTTTCCAGCAGAAAAATCTAGAAAATGGATCAGAAGACCATTGAGACGAAGATCAAACTAATTCATGAGTTTGCCTCTAGGTGAAGGGGTTGAAAGAAGGGTGCAAGGACATGACAAACTGGTTCTCCATTGCCAACTTGTATTAATTTAGGAAGGAAGATGTATCAGTCCAAAAAATCCAGAAGGGCATTTTACTAAGAGTATTTTTCATGAAACAGGTAATCTGGACAAGTCAGAAATGTCTGGTGCTGTGCTGGCATGCAACAAATGTTAGCTTGGGCCTGGCCCCTCCACTTACCATCAGGTCCCTTAAACTCGCTGGGTCTCAGTTCTGCACTGTAGGGACCTGCAGGGCCTGCAACCCAGGCATGTGCCCTGACCGGGAATCAAACTCATCTGTACGATAGGAGCAGTAGTACCTTCCTCAAAGAGATGTTATGAGAATTAGATGGATTAATATAGGTATAAATGCCATTATGCTATAAACATTTACTAGTTAATGCCATGTTTTTTTCTTTTCCCTTCAACATTGCTTCTAAGATTCCTTCATGCTGTTACTGCTGCGATATTTCACTTGTGTGTGTTTAATATTCTACTGTGTGAACATAGCGCTATTCCACTATTTATCCATTGTCCTGTCCTGGATAGATAGTGTTGCTTGCAGTTTTGCACTTTTCATGTTGTTTTGTCCTATTCTGGCCATTCCCCTGAGGCCCCACGTGCAAGCACTGCACAGGGAGAGAACGGCGGGGTCATGGGGTGCAGGAATATTTGGCCTTATAAGACAACCCACAATGTTTCACAAAGTGATTGTCTCATGTACATATCCATCAGAACACCTCGTCCAGTATCTCATAGACTTCTTAGTTTTTGCCAGTTTCAAGAGCGTGCAATTTTATTCCATTGTGGTTTTAATTTACATTTCTAGGACTACTAATGAGGATGAGCAACTCTGAATATGTTTCTTAGTCATTCGTATTTTCTTGTTTGTGAGATGTCTATCCATGCCTTCAGCCTGTTTCTTCTGGTTTGTCTTCCAGAAAGAGGTCACGTGCAATCCTTGCTGCTCCTGCTTTAAGGATAATAAGTATTAGTCAGTCTGTGAATTCTATCTACTTCTGTGAAGAGGACAGATAGTTAAGTTGATGATAACCAGAAAGTCAGGGACCCTACGAAGGTATTTTCTCATGGTCTTCCTTAAGTTGGCAATGTCTAGGGAGGGAGGTGGAAAGGGAAGATGTTTATTGGTTTGTGTTTCGCTTTATAGATTTGGGCATGTGTTAGCACTTATTAGTTTGGTTATGTGATTCTTTTTTTAAATGGAAGCAGTATCAAGCAGTTCAATTGTCATAGTAGTAAACACTGAGCACTTAGTGCTAAGTGCTGTTCTAGTGCTCTCCTAAGCACTTGACATATATCGTCTCAATTAAGCTTCAAAATAGCTTGTGATGGCCATGAGGTCGGTACCGCTGTTATTATTTCCCAGTCGAGGAAATGGAACCCCTGGAAAACGAGTGACTTGTTCAAGGTGGAATCACTACTAAATGGTAGAAATGGGCTTCAAATTGAGGGCGTCTGACTCTCCAGCCCACAAGAGGGTGACAAAGAATTGAAGAGAGAAAGATCCAGAACAGAAAGTACTAAGGAGTTAGGAGAGTTTGAAAGTTGCTGGGACGAGGGCTTGCAGAGGTGTGAAGAGAAAATTGAAGTTCATGTTTTTGGAGAATCTGAGTAAACATACCGTTAGGAATGAGTTGTGTTGAAGAGGAATGGAAGCGAAGGACACTGGAATCCAGGGGCTGGGGAGGCTGTGCCCCAGGGCCCCGACGCTGCTGCCTGAGCTGACAGCTAGAGCTTGGCAGCACTGCGGTGGGTGCTGGAGCTTTCTGGGAATTGGACAGTGACCTAGAAGCCGGTGGATGATGATGATTTATGCTTCACACTGTAGCATATGAGGCTCAGAAGGGGGCAGGGGGTGGGGAGCTGCAAATTGGTAGAAATGGAATCACCTGAAAGTGGCAATTAGACGCTTGGAGAATGCTAACACGGCTTTCAAATCTCTCCACATGCTGGAAAGTGGAGATAAAAAGCCATATTCATTTGTCAAGGCTCAGGGGAAGTGCCATCCTTGGTGGAATGCCAGGTTGCGGTTAAAAGAAGGTGGAAGTATGGTTCTGTGAGGAGAATGAGGTTGTCGATTAGCGTATTTACAGGGAATTGTGCCTTTGCAGTGGAAAGAGTTTCAAAGAAGTCAGTGGTGGAAAAAACTGGTCGGGGGAGTAGCAGAGGATAGTTGGGCTACGGGTAAAGAGAAATATTTTTCTTCATGGGTAACTAATAAGAGCCAGACTTAATGACATACATGTGATTTATTGGCCTTGGGATTGTGAAGAAATACAGGTGTGAATTTGACAAGAAAATTGATACTAACTTCAAGATGATGCAAGACCTGTGTTATGTTGATTTCGGGGAAACAGGCAGTGCCTCTGGTGCTCCTAAAAGGGGTGCAAGACTCTGCAGGTAAGTGATGCTGGGTGGGCTCGCTCGCTCGCCTTCCCATGACCCATTTTTCCCATTTCTAAAATGGGGTCAATAATCTCTCCTATCTGAGATGTCACAAGAATTAAAGTTATGTATATAAAAACACCTTGAAAAACTGTAAAAGCCAGACAAAGGTAAGTTAGGATTATTATGGTGTTAGTTATACCAAACTTTGTTTTGGTGACTCCTTCATCAAAAGTTCAAAGTGTAACCTCGTTCTTGATAAAAAGTAGGAATCACTTTCAATGATTTGTTTGAAAACATTGCCTGTAGGACAGCGTTATGAAAAAAAGCAGAGGGGTCTACATTATACTCTGTAGACAAGTAAAATAATTTGTTGGAGAAATGACAGCAATGAGAGAGTTGTTATAAGGAGAAAGGATTTTTTCTTTTGTCCTTCTTTCCATCACAAATGATTTACAGTTTCCATCGAAGGGCAGGTCAGAGCGCCCCTTGAAGTCCTTCAGCAAGTTCAGGCAGCCACAAGCTGGCACTCAGGGCCCCGAGCCAGTATTTACTGAAAGAGTGCTCTAAGTCAGTGCAAGGACCGGAGACTGGAATTTCCCTCCCTTCCCACAAACAAGCACCCCTCAGTCCCTTCCTCTGCCCGGCAGGCCACTCGCTTCAGCAGTGGAGGCCAACACACACGCCACAGTGTGCAGCGGGCAACGGCCACTTTAGCCGTAAGTATTTCCTTTCATATTGTTTTCCTTAAGGAGGGAGAGATGCGGTCATGCTTGTTTTCCTTTCACCTCCTGAAAAAATCTCATATTCTCAAGACACTGGTGAAATAGCATAACTTATTTTTATCTACTGAATATAAGCTAATGAAGGCTTTTGTATTTATGTTAAATTTTTTTTGTTTAGGGTGTGGAAAAGGGGTGTCCACTGTTGAGATACTTTATGAGATTAAGGCAAACCCACCAACACACTTACCACGGCCTCACTGTAAGATGGCAACACCACCCTGCGTCAGACATGTGGCCATGGCAGCTCTACGGGTTGTGTTCTGCCAGGAACACCAAGAAGTCTGCCTGCAAGTGCCCTGCAAACTTCTGACATCAGAGGCTAACAACTCAGAAATTGAAGGAATGAGATTATTCATGAAACAGAGAATGATTAGAAGAAACTAAGAATCCTGCATTTTAAAAAATTAAGATTTTTCCTTATGGAAATTCAATATATTTTCATTGTTGTGGATGGATAATATACAGATAAACAATGAAAGTATCGAGCCATAATTTATCAGTCCAAAGATCACAGTGCAAATATAGTTGTTATATACCCTTTCAGGCCTTTTCTTACAAACCCATGTGTGTATTTAACGAAGGAACTGTTCTAGACACATCCTCTTGCAGCCTATTGAACATATGCCTGAGCCAGTAGCACTGTAGTTATGAATATGGGTTCCATTAGACTTGTTGGGTTTGGTTCTGAGCTCTGTCAATGGCTATTGGGGTGTCATCGGGCAAGTTTCTTGATCATGCTGCTGATGGGAATGAAGGTTTTGAGCAGAGAAGTGGCAGGACCTAGTCCTGGGTGGATGAGGTTGCCATCAGCCAAGATCAGAAGTCAGTGAATGGAAGAGGTTTGTGGAGGGGAGACCAGCAGTTCAATCTATTTGACATCTGAATGGAAACATCAAGTGTGCAGTAGGGGTTGGACGTGGAGAAAGGATGAATAGAGTTAGAAATGTGGGAGTCACAGGCGTCTAGGTATCCAGAGCTTTGAGACTAGACGAAATCAAGGGGGTGAATGTAGACAGAGAAGCAGAGCAAGAAGTAAGGCACGGGGCACTCAGAGTTTAGAGAAGAAGCACAAGGAAAGGGGGTGTAAAATGTGGTAAAGGTGGCGTTAATTCTTGTGAAAAGGATGACGACTCAGTGCAGCTTCCTCGGGTCGCAAGGACTGGAGACACCAGAATAAATGAACTTGAACGATACGTATTCACTCTGAGTTGGCAGCAGCCACTGCACTCCCGTGCTCAGACATTGCAGCGCCTCTGCCTCTCCTGATCTTTACCAGTATGGCGCATGGGCTCTGATATTCTTTGTGTGTATGCATTCTTTTTTCCTGTGAATGATGTTTGCTCCACTCGCTGCCTTAAATGTGTGTATTAAACCCACCAGTACCAGGCTTCCCCCCAAGCCCAACAGTAAAACAGTGTTTATCAGCTTTATGAATGAACTCCAGTCAATTCCCAGTTGTCCTGTTCTTCGCACCCTGTCAGCAGCCCTCGACAGAGTTGATCACTCCCTCCTGTCCGAAACGATCTTTGTTTCACCTCCAGCACACCAGTCTTTCCCCATTCTCCTCCTGGTTCTCACAGGCCACTTTTTTCAGTCATCTGACCATTTCTCAGTTTTCTAATTTCTAGATGCCGAAGAGCCCCAAGCTCAGTCCTTGGAACTTTTTTCTGTCTAGACTTACTCTGTTGGTGATCGCTTTTAATTTCATGGATGTAAATGCTATATTCTAAAGATTCCCTCTTGAACTTCAGGTTCATGTTTCTACCTACCTAATGACATTGTCACTTTCATATCACATAGGCAACTGTAGTACATTGTGTTATTGTTCAAAATATGTTTTGCCTTTTCCAGTCCTAGGGTTACATTTTAACTCTTTTCTGCTGATGTCAGGATTGGCCATGTGACTTGCTCTGGTCAGTGACATGTGCTAGTTCTGAGAAGAAGCCTTAGGGGCTGTCAGGTGGTGCTGTCATGCTCTCTCCCTCCTGTTCTGACACCCAACACCCTGTTCCTTCAGGCTGGGTCATGGGATGAAGTTGGCACAACTGGAGACAACGTGCAATGAACACAAATGTGAGCAAGAAAAGAAGCTTTTTCTTCCTAGGCATTAAGATTTTTAGAGTTGCTTACTACAAAAAACTTAGTGTAAACAGACTAATACAGCATCTCAATATAATATACCCACAACTGAATTCCTGGTCTTCCCCGCCCAAAGCCTGCTCTTTCGAGAGTTCCCCGTCTTGGTAAACACCAGCTTCAACTTTCCAGTTCTCAGACGAAAAACCTGGGAGTTGTCCTTGGTTGCACTCCGTATCTCACACTCTACACAAACTAGAAACAAACAAAAGTGATAAAACTCTCTGTGGAGATTACAGTCAATGAGTATGAAACAGAAAAAAATAATGATCATAGTAAGTTAAATGTACAACATTCAAATATTAGCATGTAATCATATTATTATATAATGTTAAATACTTAAATTTAAATATCTAGAATGTAATGGGTGCAATGGAAATAACAGAAGAAAGTAAAGGGGAAGGGAGTGCTGGGGGTGCAAGTGAGCAGGCAGGTTGCCAGGGGTTCAGAGTCATCTCACTGGGGAAAAACCTTTAGGTAAGAGGCATAATCGGCATGATAACAGTAGAAAGTATGTTCCAGGCAGGAGGTCAGCCAGTGCAGAGGTCCAAATGTGGAACCATGCCTGGCTGGCACAAGTAACAACAGGAGTCCAGTGTAGCTGGAGCAGAGGATGTGATGGAAAAATTGGTAGTGGCTGATATAAAAGTGTATGGAGCCAGGCAGTTGGCATATCATGTAGAGACGTATGGGTCCTCGTAGGTAAATACTTTATTCTCAATGGGATAAGAAACCACTGGAGCACGTTGAGCAGAGTGACACTATTTGACATACATTTTTTTTTTAGCTTAGCACCATTGATTAAGTGATCTCAGTTGTTGTAGCTGCTGCATGCCATCCTGTTATTAAAACATAAAATGCTCTTCCAATTCCTCTTGTCCAGGACAGAAGGGTCTTCCAGGTAGCACACCAACACGAGAGGCTCCCATGATGCCAGCTTCAATGCTGGTGCCATCCAGACAGGGAGAGGGTCATGGCCCATTCAGCCTCGACCACAGCTTCCAGAGGTTTTGAGAAAGGAGCCTTGAGGGGCCCAGCCTGCCAGGCATTTGGATGCTATCAGTGTGGGTTTTGTATTCCATGATGGTGTTGGGAAGCAGGTTAAGCACTCGCCAAAGGGTATCCTGGGTTTGGGCTGTGGTTGCTTGGTTGGTGAAATTGGATAAAGACCACAGCCCCACAGATCTCCTCCCCAACCGTGAATTGTTCCCCCAGCACGGCCAGGATGAGAGTCTCCCAGCAATGGGATGGATGCCAAGCCCTTCCATAGCCGAATAATCCACTTGCAACCATTTTTATTTGCATCCTCCTCCCACATGGGTTTAATTCCTTCTTTAAAAAGATGGAAGTCACTGTGGCCTGTAAGGTCCCTGGGATGTATTAGGTGGCTGCAAAACCTCAAAAATTGCTCCACAGCGGCAAAGGTGCCAGTCTGTTTGATGTTCTTTCTGTTCACAGTTCTGTGAGCTGGGGGGTCGGTTGGCAGTTCTCCTGGAGTACCAGAATGCGCAGTTGTACTGCAGGGGGTGCTCTGCTGGTCCAGAGATGACAGCCTTCGTCTTGCTCCGGCTCTAACCTTTGTCTTGTTCCATTTTTCCTCCTTGTCATCTATCTGTATGTTGTTTCCTTCATTCTGGTCATCATCCCCACTGTCATCATCATTCAATGCGTCAAACCTGTTCATCCTCTTGCTGTCACTGATGCCTCACGGAGTGATTTCCGCTTTCCTGGTCCCATGCGACATACCTTTTAAAAGGCTCACTCTGGCTGCTGTGTAAAGACTAGACAGTAATGAGAGTGGGAGGAAGGTTGCAAGTAGGGAGACCACTTAGGTTATGGAGTAATTCACATGGAAGGCAGCCGTGACCGAGTCAAGATGCTAGTAGTGATGACATCAGATTTGGGATGTACTCTATAAAGAATTTCCTATGGGAGTGAAAGTACAGCAAACTGTACTTGAACGACAATTAAAATAAAATAAAGTAAAAATAATTTCCTGAAGGACTGGATACGAAGAGTTAAAGAGAAGCATCAAAAGAGATTTGAAAATTTTCGTCCTGAGCCAATGGTACAATGGAGTTTCCCTCAGCTATGATAGTAGCAGGTTTGGGGAGGAAAAGAGGAGCTCCCCCATAGGAGCTTGGCTTCTGACATGTTTTTAACATATTTATGGGGTGGTTGAAGAAGCATTTGTTATTGAAGTCTGGAGTTTCGGGGACAATGTCTATACCTGAGATGTAAATTCGGGAGTCATTGGCATAGATGGGTATTCCTTGAAGATATTGTGGGTTAGGCCCAGGCCACCTCAATAAAATCAATATTGCAATAAAACAAGTCACAGATCTTTTGATTTCCCAGTGCATATAAAAATTATGTTTATATTATACTGTAGTCTATTAAGTTTGCAATAGCATTATGTCTAAAAATGTACATTAGGAACCTTAAAAATGTACCTTAATTTAAAAATGTTTTTTTTTGCTACAAAACTCTAACCATCAACTGAGCCTTCAGTGAGTCATAATCTTTTTTTCTGGTGGAAGCTCTTATGTTTAATTTGTAAAAAATAAATTATCTGTGAAGTACAATACAGCAAAGTGCAATAAAACAAGGTATGCCTGTACCTGGCGTTTAAAGCCACAGCCTGTGTGAGATCACCAAGAGATTGAATGCCACTAAAGAGAAGAGTCTCATCAAGTTGTATACATTAAATATGCACAGCCTTTTATATGAGAGAGAGAGAGAGAGAAGATGAGAAAGACCATTAGTGATGAGAGAGATTTGGAAGAAGAGAAGAAGCTGCCAAGGAGACTCAAATGGAGCAGCCAACCAAGTAAAGGAAAGCTGAAGTGTGGTGTCCTGGACCAAAAGAATAAGAGTTTATCAAGGGGAACAGAACGATGAGCTGTGACTGAAAAGACAAGCCCTGAGAAGTGACCATTGGATGTGGAGACATAAAGGCATTGGTCACCTTAACAGAACAGTGTGGAAGGAATGGTGGCAGGGAGAGCCTGCTAGGAGACAGTCTAAGAAGAGAGGCAGGGAAGGATTCAGAAGAATTCAGTCAGCTTTTGGGGGAGTCCAGATGCAAAGAAGAGCAGAGAGATGGGTAAGTGATGGGAAAAGCAAAGGCAAATAAAGCCTGTTTTAAAATCTTCACCTGAGAACACTTTTTAAATCCACTCCCCTGCTTTTTTTGAGAGAGAGAGACAGAGAGACAGAGAGACAGACACACATCTATTGGTCGTCTTCTTTACATGCCCCAATCAGGAGGCTTGAACCTGCTACCTGGGTATATGCCCTGACCGAGAATTGAAGCCAT
Source organism: Carollia perspicillata (assembly GCA_004027735.1). Classification (NCBI taxonomy): domain Eukaryota; kingdom Metazoa; phylum Chordata; class Mammalia; order Chiroptera; family Phyllostomidae; genus Carollia; species Carollia perspicillata. Next base: position 33,023 of record PVKM010004855.1, on the reverse strand, counting down.
GATATTTTGTTCTGCAGGATGACTCTCCAACCAACTAAGCCACATTGGCTAAGGCAAGCCTTGTTTTAATAATGGTATATTGTTTAAACTTGGCTTTTAATAAAGGCTTGCAACTGATAATAGCAGTATGACCTACATCCACATTCTAATTATTTTTAAATAATATGATATCTTGATGCATCATTCTACACACAACACCTTCATGGTTTTTTCCAGTTGTGTTTTAACACCCCCCCCCCAAAAAAAAAAGTAGCTAAAGACGTGAGAATGATGGTAAGTTCCCTATTAATTTTCTAAGTTGTTCATAGTAACTATATAGTAGATACTAGCAAATAAGAAATTTGACCTCTAAAACTGGAAACATTATTTTCCAAAGTCATAACCAGATCGTTAGTTGCTTCAAGTTTATTCTGGTTAGCATCATACAGGGTAAATGACATTACAAAGCATAACCCAGTCTCTGTCTTATGAGCACTAAAACATCTGTGTTTAAAAGAAAGTGAACCATCTGATCACTTAAATTGTTTTACTATCACTACCTATTGGTAATAATCATTAAGATTTATTGACAGCTTTATGCTAGGCTTCCAGGCTCAAGTACTCACAATGGTGTTTGCATTAAGCATTATTATTATTAGCCTTGTTTTATAGACAAAGAAACAGAAAGCCTTGGCACAGAAGGATAAATAACTTCAGTCTTCACAGATGGTAAGTTGTAGGATTGTCTGACTCCAGGGCCTGCTCTGAAGCAGGACTGCTGCTAGCCCATATGGTGTTCTTTTGCAATTAGAAAACAGCATTCCATTTCGCAAGTCAGATTTTATTGTTACACAACCCAAATGGCTGCTTCCCAGGGGACCTACCCAGAGCACCACTTGTAGCATCTCTGTCTGCGCACGCACAGTCACCTATAGTTCTGCCTTTTCCCACGCCAGGACACACACTCCAGCCAATTTCCAAGTACTTCGTGTTGCCCCTCCCATTTCCACGGTAGGCAAGTATATCCAGTTTAGAGTCGGGGGATGGGAAGCAAGTCCTTGAAAGTGCCAGGTAAGTGGGAGAAGCAATTGCAGTCTTCACTAGAAATGAAGTCAGGACAGGTATAACTTGTGTAGGTGTGTGTACCAGCATGTAGATGAAGGTGAGTGAATGAGTGTGTGTGTGGCCATATACAGTTAACACAGATTTTTGTAGGAGTCAGCTCACCACTGCTCCAGAACTTGGTGAGGAATCTTGGAATATGCTTTTATGTAAGTTAATGTTTGTCAATGATGTGAATTATTGTGCTGTTGTTAAAGAATATACTTATTTTATTTGGAGAGAGAAGAGAGGGAGAGGAACATTAATGTGAGAGAGAAACGTGGATCCCTACATTACCCAACCGGGGACTGAACCCGAAACCTAGGCATGTGCTCTACCAGGAATTGAACCAGAGACCTTTCACTTTGTGGGACCACGCCCAGCTGAGTCATATCAGTCCGGGCTATTTGTGCTGTTCTTCTACAGTGTGCAAACTGAACAATCCTATGCAGCACCCTATTCCTAATTATTCTTTTGTTCATTAGACAATTGTTAAGTGTCTACCTACATGCAAAGCCCTGTACCAGGCTTTACGGGAGATTCAAAGACACCTGTTCTTTTTATCAAGAACATAATTTCTAATTGGAAAATATATACATAAATAGTATATAATGCAATGTAATAAGGTCTACAAGACAAGTATTGAAAACTGCTGTGTGAATTGACAAGAGAAAGTAGTTATTTCAGTTCGGTTAATTAAAACTGCATGAAGGTAGCATTCGAGGAGTGACTTGGGAGGTGGCATTTGGTTGTACAGAGATGGCAACAGTATTTCAAACAGAGGGAACAGCGTGGGTAGAAGCACATGTGAAGGTGTACTTCATGCATGCAAATACTTACATTGAACAAAGTAATGTATTGATTCTGAACCCTGCCTTGTTCCCCTGAGGGGCTATGAAGGTATTATTGTTCACCAAACCTCTGGAAAACTGAAAAAAGGACAAGTGTCTTGAACACATACATACAAATACTTTTAATATTTTAATGCTTTTGTTTAATACAGGATGCATTCATTCTAAAACATTACTGAATTCACTAATTGGACTTTGTTACTTGTTTTCTTTTTAAGATTTTATGTATTTATTTTTAGAGAGAGGGGAAGGGAAGGAGAAAGAGAGGTAGAGAAACATCAATGTGTGGTTGCTCTCATGTGCCCCCAACTGGAGACCAGGACCGCAACCCAGGCATGTGCCCTGACTGGGAACTGAACCCAGGACCCTTTGGTTTGCAGACCCACACTCAATCCACTGAGCCGCACCAAACAGGGCTGTTACCTGTTTTCTAATCAACAAATTCCAAGGTCACAACTACTATAATGAGCTAGTTTAAGAAAAATTTCAGTGTTAAAAAAAAGTTCTGTGTTCAGAAAGCCTGGAGGGTTCTGGAGTTGGATAAACTTTTATCTGAACTGTCACTAGCAATGGTTAGTTGTATATGGTATTGGACAAGTCATTCTGAGTTTGTTTCTTCATCTCTTTAGTGTGAATTAGAAAACCAAACTTGCTTGTTTTAAGGATTACATGCACATTTTAAGTGTTCAGCAAAAGCCAAGTATTATGAAATAAAAAGTTAAGGTCAAATCACAGTCCGCTTTGAATACCCAGCTAAGGAATTGGTACTTTTTTGGGGGGTGTGATAGTGACTCAACAGATTTTGTTTGAGTGAAAGAATCAAGGAGGGAAACTAGTCAGAAGGTTATTGCAGTAGTCAGGGTGAGGCATAATGAGACTTTAGCAGCAAATTTCTGTGATATTTCAGACGGTAAACTACAGGACTCCGCGTTACCCTGTGCATGAGGAATTTATGACCAAGGCCTCCATTCTGATCCAGTTGGTGCTGTTAACAGCAAGGAAACAGATGTGAAGTTCCGTTTTGGACATTTTCATCCTAAGCCCTTAAAACCACTGGGTTGAAAAGGCCTGCAAAAGCATCAAACATGATGTACATTGAAAAGAAAGCTCTAGAAATTTTGTTCACCTTCTTTAGACCTTTGTCTTTAAGCCATCTCAATATATTCTTGGGGCCTTTTCTAGTACAGGGCAAGGGAAATAAACGTCTACAATACCCAACAAATCGCATTTGGCGGGGCGATAGGGCGCACTAGCGGTGTCACCACGACGAGGGGCGTGCCCCTCCGTAATGGGGACGTCTTGCGTCATCACCAACGAGACGCAGGGGCGTAGCAACTCCCGCTTTCGCCTGTGGTCCTTGTTGCGTACTCGCTCGCCCCCTCGTGGTGCAGGCTTCGAGGCCAGCCGCTGGCTTTGAAGCCTAGCATCTTGTCGCCCACCCACTAGCGTCAGCCTGGATCAGCGCGTGCGCCCAACTCGGCTCCGCCCAGCACCAAGCGTGGGGCGACGCCAGGAGGTGAAGCCGAGAAGGTGCAGGAGGCGGACTCGCCTAGGCCCAGTAATCCGAGAGAAACTGAGGCTCTGAGCCGTGGGGGGGCGGGGGCAATGGCGGAGGAGCAGAAGCACTGTAGCCTGGAATCACAGCCCTGCTATAACGCAGCGGCGACTGCACAGCCTACGGTGTCTTCCTTGAAGACCACCGAGGTCGCCCGAGAGTCAGCGGAGCCCGAGGACTACAATAGCAAGTGCGTGTTCTGCCGAATTGCTGGACGGCAGGAGCCGGGCACCGAACTCCTCTATTGTGAGGTGGGCAGCCACCAGCGGCCGGCGTGGGTGGGGGCCTATCACCCCTGGTTGCTTGGGAGCTAGGTCTTGGGTGGGGACAGGGCGGAGGAACCTGAGTGAATGGCGCTGGGGGAGTTTGGGTGTCCGAGAGTGGGTGACAGACTCCCTTCTCTTCGCGCTGGGAGTCTCTCCAGCTGTCGCATGGCTGTCCGGAGTGGAAGAGATGTAGTGATGAGGCCAAGCACTTTGGCCTGTCTCTGCAGGTACTGAGGTATTTGCTTTTAAGTTCTGCACACTCTGCTGCTGATAAGCGGTGAAAACTAGTAGACAATTGATATTAGTAATTGCAAAGGGTTTTTTTGGTTCTGTTAAATTGACTGAAAATAAGGTCGGGGGTGGGGGAGTAGGTCTGAGGTCAAGCTATTGCTCAATAGCTTCTGATTTCCACTGGACGGTACAGCTCCTGGGAGTGTTATCGGTTAGAATGTGTGCGCATTTTAAGAGCATTAGTCTTAAAACAGATATCTGCTACACACTTTTTCGGTCGCTTCTACTTACCTTTAAAGAAACAATCTTCAAAATCCCAAATACTAGAATCCAAAGATTGTTTTTGTATTTAATTATTCATGTATTTGTTAGAATTAAATTGAATTTCTTCTAAGCACTTGGTGTTGGAGCGTCAGCGATAAGATAAAGGATAGTCCCAGTTCAGATTTTACAATCTCAAAGGGGGCGTGAGTACAGACAGAGGCGGAGCTGACCGCAGCGCCCTGTGCTGGGGGGAGAAGGGTTAACCACCTGCGGTGTTGTGCAAGCCTGTGGGAGGGGCTTCCAATCCAGATTGGGAGGGTTAGGGAAGCTCTTTCCAGAGGAAGTGAGGCGTTAGAAATAAGCAGGAGCTGGCCAGGGGAGAAAACAAGATCTTAGGTAGAGAGCACCTCCGGAGGTTCGTTTCGTGCCATAGAACTGACAATCTAATGGGATTTTAGAGTTTGAGTTGAACGGTGAGGCTGCAGACTTAAATAAGACGCCAGATTATTAAGGGTGTTGCAGTTCATTTTAAGGAGTTTTCTCTTTATCTGAAGAGTGAAGGGAGGGAAGCTCCACGATGTTTAATATTGGGTTAGGGGGAAGGGGTTGAGGAGTTACCTAAAGGGGTTCGATCTTTCAAAGATCGTTCTGGCACCGTTCCTTAGATTGGAGGAGACCAGTCTGGAGGCCTGGAGGAGGCTGTTGAAGTGATCCAGACAGATGGCGGTGGTCTGAAATAAGGAGGTGGTAGTGGGGGTGAAGAAAGTGGCTGGGTTTAAGGATATTTAGGAGGTAAAGTGGGCAGGGCTTATTGATGGAAGCAGATGAGTGGTTCTTCGCTGGAAGCAATGGCTTCCCAGGGGAGTTTTGTGAATGCCTTGGGATGCTTTTCTTTATAGCAACTGTGCAGTCAAGGAGGTAGAGGCCTCCTAATGGGTAGCCTAATGGGTAGAGGCCAAGGTTGCTAATATTATACTATGCACAGGACAGCCCCCTGCAGCAACGAATTATCTAGCCCCCAGCTATTGTTAGTGCCTGGGCTGAGAACCCCAGATTTTGACGTGGGAGAATGAGGAAGAGAAAGGAGGAGGTCCAGGATGATTTCCAGATTTCTGGCTAGGGTAAACTGGTGCCATCTCTTTCAGATTGGAATATGGAGGATAACAGATGGCCAGGAGAGTGGTGAGGAGGGTCAAAGCCATGAGTTCAGTTTTGGAACTGAGTGTGAGGTGAGTGTGAGGCATCTAAGTACAGATGTCCAGTGAGTGGTTAGGTAGTCCAGCACAATGTAGAGATCTGGATTTCTAGCCCAGATTACAGGAACTGCCAGTTTATAGATGGAAATTGAACAGAGGGTAGCTGAGGAGATGACCTAGGAAGTAAATGTAGCGTAAGAAGCGAAGGGGGGCCTACAAGGATTCCTAAAGAACATTGATGTTATCAGGGAGGAGCAGAGGGAAAGGAGCTGAAAAGGGGACAGAGAAGGAACAGTCAAAGAAAGAGAAGGAAAGCTAGGAAGGCTCAGAAAAGGGAATATGTCAAGCAGAAAGGAACGGGCAGCAATGTGAGTTTTCCTGAATTCTCAAGTCTGGGGTAGGTGACCCTCCTACTTGTTTGTGGAGAGGCCAAGTTCGATAAGAACTGGTTCTGTCCCCAAAATGATGGTCACTCAGCTCTAGGAGCACAATTGCTGTGCAGTGGTGGGACAGAAGGCAGGTTGTAGTTGATTGAGAAGAACCTGGAGATGAAAGATTGAAGAGAGCAAATATGGACAATTTAAAAAATATATAGACAACTTTTGAAGGAAGTTTGACAATCTTGGGGAGGAGGGAAAGGGAGTGATAGGTACAGGGAATTGGGGTTGAGAGAAAGCTTTTTAAGGCAGTGAAGATGTTGGCATGTTTCAGTACTAATGGGAAGATGCCAGTGGAGAGAGGTGTACAGTGGCCCAGGGGGTTAGAGCTTTGTCCCTGGGAGAGAGGAAACTGCACCCATTCATCACTCAGTATTTGAATGAATGCTTTCTCTGCACCAGATACCGTTGGAGGCACTGGGATACAGCAGTAAATGAAAAGTGCAAAAATCCTCATCCTTGTGGGCACAGGCAATCAACAATAAGCAAAATATTGAGTAAAATCCATAGTTTATTAGGTGGTGAAAAATAAAAGAGAAAGGGGATTCAATTTTTAAATTTTTGTCAGAAAAAGCTGCACCAAGAAGGTGGCATTTGAGTGAAGGCTTGAAGGAGGGATGGAGCAAATTACCTGGTTATTTAGAAGTAAAAAGTCTGAAGAATCTTCTCTGGAGGCCAGGAAAGAGGATGAGGGAGACAGAAGGGTGTCGTATAGTGTTGAGGGTCCGCTGAGGTTGAGCACAGCTAGTTTACCGTCTGCTCGGCTGTGTGATTTTTGTATTCCTCCAGCAGCCTCAGTCCAGTTATACACAAGGTGGGCAATTGTGTCGACTCAGGGTTGGGGCCTGGCCATACGGGTGTTGTGGAAGCGCAATGGGACAGAGGTAAGAAGGGGTTGTTTGATGTCTGTCACAGCTGTCCTCCTGGTAGCTTCATCTTTCTCTTTAAGCAGCTGTCATTTATTTATTCAAGTTTTGCAGGCATAATATGTGCTATTCACTTGGCGTTCCGAGATGAATATGACATGTCCCACACTTGAGAAGCTTGCCTATGATTTGAATTGAAAGCAAAAAATAAAAAATTCTCTTTTAGTGGGTGTCATTAGGGATAGATAGTCAAAATTTTGTATTTCAAAGTCACTTGAAATGATCCTTTCTTTGTGTGGTTATTTATCCAACATGATATACAGTCAGGTTCATTGATTTTTTTGTTTTCCATTTTTATGGGCTAAATTGTTTTTCTTTTTAAGTCCAGAAATGTATGTTAAATGTTGACTCTTTTAAAGTCAAAATTGTAAAGCAAAGTACATTCAGAAAAACCTAGTATCCGTTCTCTTGTCATCTCTGCCCTGTTCCTCTTCCCCCATAAGAAACTTAAAAAAATATTTTTGATTTATTCTTCCATTGTAAGTAAATATGTATGTGTGCGTTTCTATTTGTATTCTTCCCTCTTACACAAAAGATAGTCTAACCACTTTCCTGCTCCTTGCTTTTTTTTAAAAACTTAGAAGTATACTCCAGAAATGATTTTATAAGTATATGATTTCATGTTGCCCCATTGTGTGGATTTCATAATTTAGTCAGTTTCCTAGTCGAATGATGAACACTTGGGTTATTTTCAGTCTTTTGCTATCATAAATTGTTCTGTAGCCTTGTACATTCATTGTTGCATATTTTTGCCAGGGTATCTTTGGAATAGGAGAATAGTCTTTCTTGAAATGAAAAGTCTGAATAATGGCTGGGTCAGTATGGGAGAGGGGGTGACTTCAGCGAACCAGTTTCAATATTTTAGAAAGCTTAATGGAAATCTAATTCTATCATTGATTGCATAGGCTAAGACATCAAGTTTTTTTTGCTTTTGACAGGAATTTTATCTATTTCTGGTGATGACAGTTATATTGATTTTTTTGTCGTTACTTAGAATTGGGAAAATTCTTCATATATGATGTTTAGTAAACAAAACCTTTCAAAACCGGGGCTTGGGAAACAAAGACGGAGAACGGGACATTTGGTTCGTTCTTGAGCCTGAGTCATGGAGTATGAGACGACATGTTTTTAGGAGCTTTAATTTTTTCTCCTGTTTTATCTTAGACTTTATTTGTATCTCCTTATTACTACTTTAAAAAAATCCTCACTCGGGGATATGTTTATTGATTTTAGAGAGAGAAACATAGATGTGAGAGATAAACATCTGTTGACTGGTTGCCTCCCTTACATGCCCCAGCCAGGGATTGAACTCCCAACCTTTTAGTGTGGCATATGGGGCAAGGCTGCAACCGACTGAGACACCCGGCCAGGGTGTCGTAGACTGTATTTTCTTGTTCCATGAATCTAAAGCAGCGTTACTCCTGCCTTGAGGTAGAATTCAGCTACATTATCTCAAATTGTAATCAGACCGTATTCTGTACCAGAAAGGATTATCTCTGGATTTAAAAAAGTTAATGCCATAATTGAAGGGAAACAGAGACATATAAAATTATTGTTATGAATCAATCTGGAGAGTACAATAGTAGCGGTTTTTGTTGTGCTATATTTTCCTCCAGCACTAATTATTTCTCAGCTGGAAGCTCTAATGACATGGCAAAAAAGATGTTAAAGAATCAAACACTTTGTGGTCCTTGGTCTCATTGTTTTCTAAAACATTTCATGGATGTCAACATTTAAAGTTAATGTTAGTCAGAAAAGCCATAATAACAATGTATTGAAATGGATATAATTGTCTTAGGTGTTGTTTTAGGGTTCCCCAAGTCATCCAGCCTTCTAGGATTTCTCTTTGTATACATATATATCCACATGCATATGTGTATAAAGAGAAATGTGTATGCATACTTGTATATATATGTATGTGTGTATGTACACACACACGCAAAACTGGTCTGGGCCTCCCCATGCATCCTGGAAACAGCCCACCGCTCGGCAGACCAGAGGACTTTCTCGGGGGCTGGGGGCGGTGTGCTGCGGGCACCGTCTGTAGTCACTTCTCACGATTTTCCGTCTCTGCTTGATTTTCTGTCTCAGCCTCAAACTTTTGTCTTACATTAACCAAGGGCAGTAACACAGGTTCTTTCCCTTTCATTTTCTTGATACTTTAGCACAAAGGAACGGTTGCTGTAGATTTTTCCTGAGAGTTTGGGCGTAATGAAGAGTTCTCATATTCAAACGCGGCGTCCCATCCCTGTTCTGTAGGCAGGATGCTCAGCTCAGTTCTTGGCTGAGCACTCTCCCCCTTGCTCATGTTACATTCAGTTGGCCCATCACTGTTTAGCACGAGGTCTTAAAAACACAGGATTTTCCCCTCCCTACTACCATCTTATAGGCAAGTTACACTTCATAGCTGGAAAAATAATCAAGATTTTTGTATTGTTGTGCCTTCACATTTTAGCAACTTCTGTGCTGAAGGTATGTAAGTGCGGACAGCAACAAAGTCAGCATTTAAACAGTATTTTAATAAAATACTATCATGGACATTTTATAGAAGTCTTAGGAAAGGGATGTTTTTGCCACGAATGCCTTGTTTTTGCCACTTTCCATTTCAACTATGGCTCTACCGAGAGCTGAAGCAGACAGAAGTTCTCATTCTGCCCGGAGGTCGGCTTGTCCGTCTCCTGAAGCTTCGGTGAGCAGCATGCACAATGCTAAGGAAGCTAATGGCGCACTATATACGGTTGCCTTTCAGCGTTCTCACTGGGACCAAGATTACTGGATACAAGATTCTTGTTCAAATTGAGTTTTGGATCCTTGAATGGAGAACTAATGCATTGTGGGAGTTCTCCTGAGGGAACCTATGGCTATTGATACTGATTTTTATTTAATTTTGACAAATTTTTTAGTATAAGATACTGAATAAGGTTATTAAGTAACATAGATTTTTCTCTTGGAGAGCTTGAAACTAAAATGTTAATAGATTGGAAATTCCCTTTTTGGTTTTCTTTGCTTTTTCCTTACATTACTATATGGAGCATGTAAACCAGGAAACTGGTGCAATGGATTGCACACGTGACTTAGTACCATATACTGGTGTGTGTTTGAGCATTTCAATGGCTTTTTAATGCTGTAAAGTGGTAAGTAAACATAAGGAAGATCTTGTATATAGTTGCTGTAAAAATGCTTAAAATGTAACCCCTGGCTATGTAGATGCCAGGTAATGTTCTCGTTATAATTGAGGAACGTGCTGCTTTGTAAATAAATTAAATGTAAAAAAGTATTTATCAATTTTGCTATCACTCTGTAGTCAAACCTTTAAGAGTACACATTAAGAGTGAAAAAACCCTGGGGTGGAGATGGAGAAATAGACAGTGAAATAAAGATAACTCTGGGATTATTGTCAGTGAAGTTTTAATGAACTTCATTCATAATTGTTTTCCTGAAATTAACTTTATACAAGTCGTTTTATTCTCTGGAATATACAAGCATCTTATGAAAGATGCTGAAGCCTGTCTTTACAACCTAATGCATAATCACAAAATTGCCCAGTGGGGCTTAGTTGTAACATAAGTGCCATTTTCCTATCAGACTGAGATTTCTCATGTTTACAACAGGCCTGAGCAGCATTAGGTAATTTTCTTTAACAAACTCACTAACAAATGTTATGTGTTTTTTTTTTTTAGAATGAAGACCTAGTTTGCTTCAAAGATATCAAACCAGCAGCACCTCATCATTACCTTGTGGTGCCAAAAAAGCATATTGGAAACTGCAGAGACCTAAAGAAGGAGCAAACAGAACTCGGTAAGATGACAGCAGTATTCTTCCTGGTTCTGTCATCTTAGTTGGCATCAGTGAGAGCAGTGACAATGAAAAAGCCTAGCCAGGTATTATGGAAAGGAGCATTATGACTTTCTGAAACTTTCGTTATGAAAAATTTCAAATGTATGCAGAAATCAAGAAAAGAGTATAATCTCTGTATATTCATCACTCAGCCTTAATATTTATTAACTCATGGCCAACCTTTTTTCATCTGTTAATCTTCTCCCACAGTGTATTTGAAACATCTCAGATATCATGTTGTTTTTACGTGCCGTCGAGTCAGCTCTGACTCCTGGCGTGATGTCCACAGTGTCCTGTGATGTCCACAGTGTTCTGTCCTCAGCAGCTCTGCTCAGCCCCTTGTACACTCGCACCTACAGCTTCTTCCACGGAGTCCGCCCGGCTCATAATTGGTCTTTTCTGGCTGCCTTCTTTTCCCCTCAGCATTATTGTCTTTCCCAGAGAACTCTGCATTCTCATAATTTGTTTAATTTTTAACATCTCTAAAAGAGAATGTCTTTTCGTGTTTTTTAAATGACAGCTTTTGTTGACTTTGAAAATGAAAGATGCTGTGAAAAATTATGTACAAATAAGTTATGACATAGAGCTCATATTGCCCGAGGGTTTCCTGTGCAGATGAAATTTTAGTTTACTTATGAGATTTTAGTGATGAACTTTTAGCCTCTGGAAAGAGATTCTGAATTTTGTGTCTTACAGGATTATCCTGTGTTTTTCTGTTCATAATTTCTGTGACTTGTCTGTTACCATTTACTAAGATATTTTAAAGTTCATTTCTAATCTGCTTTGATAGCTTTTGTCACCAGGGTTTGGGATTAGCCAGGTGCTGGTCGGATACATAGATTGGGCCAGATGTTTTGAAGGTAAATGAGAAATATCTTTTTTATAGAAAATCTTGGTGTGCAGTTTACTAGTATTTAGACTGCTGAATTACCAGTTTTTAAACTGTTTTTTTTTTTCCTAGATAATGCAGGTTCCTTAATCATCTGAAGTTCTGTCAGTACGTTTCACACTCATTCCAACAGATGGAGGCCGGTACACATGCAGCATTTAGTACTAGGCAGCATTTATACTGTTTTTCTTGAGGAGGGAGAAAATTTGTTTTTTAGTATTTGTATTTTTTAAAACTTTTTCTAACTGGTGCAAATCAAGTGTTCCTAATTTTGAAACAGCATGGCGGATATTTGGGATTTTATTATACTTATGCTATTCTTTTTGATGTTGTGAACATTTGAATATTTCCATAATAAACATTTTTAAGTTATTGCAATTAATATTTTATACAGTCTATAAAGTTAGAAAAATAATAAGCATATGAAAGAGCTCTATAACACTATCAAGCTCTGTGACTATAATTGACATTTACAGAACTTCACCTAACTATAGAATACGCATTTTGTTAAGAGCACATGTTCACCGAGATAGACTTTGTTGTGGGCAATAAAATGTGTCTAAATACACTTCAGATCATTAAAATCTTATAAAATATCTTCTTTCATGACAATGGAATAGAAAAATAATAAAATCTATAATACTATTTTAAAATTAACACATGTTTAAATAAAAAGGTCAAAAAAGTCAAAATTTTGGATTGATTGGTAACGAAAATATACAACGTATTAAAATTCGTGAAATGCAGCTCAAGCAGTGCCTAGAGGGAAATTTATAGCTTTAAATGTTTATATTAGAAAAGGAGGTTTAGAACAAATGACCCAAGTTTTCACTTTAGGATACTAGAGTGAAGTGAGTCATACCCAAATAAGTACAAAGAAAGAAGTAACGGAGAGTAGATAGATATTAGTGAAAGAGAAAAGAGACAATAGGTTTTGTTTCGTGTATTTTGGATCTGATTTAAAATGAGTACATAATTATGATTGTTATTTTTCCCAATACATTGATTCTCTTTTATCATTCTAAAATGCTCCTGTTTATCTCTGGAAATACTTCTTGAGCCTGTTTTGAATGGTATTTAGCTACCTCACCCTTCTTATTCCTTATTGTTTGCACTGGCTAGCTTTTCCTATCCTTTCAGCCAAACTGAATTTTATATGTAAAATCTTGAAGATAGCAGTGCAGTTAGACCTTTTCTCTTCTTTTCTTTTTAGTGCAGTGTGAAAATATCTGTCTTACCAGAGTGTTTAGTTCACAAGCGTTTAATGTAACTTCCGCTGTAGTTGGATTTAGATCTGCCGTCTTGCCCTTTGTCTTCTCTTTGTCCATTTGTGTTTTGTCATCCTGCTTCTTCTCTCCTGCCTTCTCGTAGTTGATCAAATCTTTGTTTTTTTAGTATTTCACTTTCTCTCTTCCCTTTTTTAGGTATTCCTCTGCCCATTTTTTAAGTGGTTGCACTATGGAGATTAAAATACACATATTGTAATTATCACAGCCTGTTTGAATTAACATTGTATCACTTCATGTAAAATGTGAGAAACTTTGTAACACTTTATCATTGTTTTCAGATGTATTTCATCTACATATTTTCTAACTGCATAATACTGTTAAAATTATTGTTTTAAACAGTCATATATGTCTTTTAAAGGGAGTAAAAGATAAAATAGCTCTTGATATTTACCCACATTGTGGTGATATCTGGCATATCTCAGAGGAAAACCACGTACAGTCTGGCTAAAAGTAATGGGAGCTTATTTTTGACGTGGAGGTCTGGCAGCCTCCTGCATCCAGCCTTGTGTAGGGGAGTAAGCATCAGCAACAGAGTTATACGCCTTATTATAACAACTACCCTCTGTAAATCGCTCACTTTCCCCCCTTTTAAACAGTTAATTATACCCTTCAGAAACAGAAGAGGTGTAACATTTTTCATTGTGATTTGAAGATGCAGGGTTACCAAAATTTTCCTAGTGGGGAGGCGTATTCCCATCTGAAGGCTATGAAGCACTGAGCAGGAAAGGTGCTGAGGCAGATAGAGTTTGGAAGCCAAAATGATCCCCAAAATATCTAGCTAGTCAAGGCTGAGCTGACCTGGAGGGATATCATAATCCCTAAATGGGACTCAAAGACAAATTCATTGTTTTTTTTTTTTTTTTTTGTCTTCCTAATTCAGACAGTTTTTAATTGCTTGGTCTCTTATGACTAGAATTAGACCTCAGTAGGATCGGATGTCATGAATAGTCGATTGATAATCCCCTCAGCAACTGTGCAGAGTCAGCCCATGTGTGGTATTTTGTGATAGGTGGAACCGTCATCTCTGTTGTTGATAAGCAAACTTCTCAGTAACGTAAAGCACTGAATGGTCTTTACATGTTTGTCCATTGGAGACAATTTTGACTATGACCTTAAAAATTAAGATGAATAATGCTTTTGGGAGCTTAATGTCCCCTATGGTATAATATACTTTCTTTCCTGTTTTGTAGTTGAGAACATGGTTACTGCTGGAAAAACCATTCTCGAAAAGAATAATTTCACTGACTTCAAAAATGCGAGGTATGTAGACTTCCATGTAGAAACCAATATTCACAGTTGGTTTTTTGGAAATACTGTTTCCTCGTGGAAACAGAAGGCAGAGGTGACAGAGTTCACAGTTTAAATGCAGTGTTCCTGAAAGTGAGCACACAGTTCACTGGTAGTGTAAACTTAATTAAAAACCTTCTTCTTATGTTTCAATATCTGATAATTACCACTTACAGTTTGGATAGACAAGTTTATTCAAGCAGTGGGTAGGCAGATAGTTACAAATCCACTTTTTTGTTCATTATGTGTATTTCTATAAAATTGTGTGTAAATTTACTTTTCTTAGAAAATGTTTTATGTGGTTTAAAAATACATTATAATATGTTTAGCATGAAATTAACTTGACTATGTTGCCTGCTACACCGAACTCTGGCATTTGTCAAAGTTTGAGCAAAAGCACAAAATGTTCAATTTGGCCACTGTTTTTTTTTTTTCTTTTTAAAACATTTCTATGACTTTTTCTTGTGTGACCAAAGCAGTACTGAGGCAGGTATAGTGGAGATGACTCCTGGCACCTCTGAACTGGAATTCTGAGAGACCCGAATTCTAATGGCATCCATGCTGCTTGCTGTGTATTGTGCTGGTACCGACCGCCTGTGTTACTTTTTAGACAAGTCTTTAACCTCTCCTAGGTGATACCTGCTCTGCCTACCTGTAGGCTCAGATGAGACAATGTGTGAGAATCCTCTCAAAATGGTTAAATACTACCCAAGAGTGATAATGACAAGGAGCAGGTGGCATTTGATATCCTTTGGCCAAAAGCAGCACATTCCCTCACCAGTCACAGGAGTGCTTGCTTGTTGCAAGAGTGGACACTGCGTCTAAATCCTGACTCTGCCACTCCCTAACATGGAGACTTTAGGAAGCCTCTTAAACTTTTTGGATCATGGCTTCCCCATCTTTAAAATGAAAGGGCTGAGTTAACCCTGGAGTTTCTTCTAGCTTTCAGATTACTTCATTCTACATTACATGCCTTGTATTTCACAGAAGGAAAACCTAGTCTTCTTTTCTAGGAAGTGGTGACAGCTTTTCAATATGTGTTGCATATCTGAGTTCCATTGTCAATCTTATATTGATACAGCATAGGACTTCTGTGACTTTTCCATTTAGAATAAGTAGACGTGCAAAACTGTAAACTGATTTTTGAGAGGTTAAATCATACTAAAAATTTCTTTTACTAGTCAAAGGAATTCTCTTACGTCTTATAAAGCAAATGAATATCAATAATTATAATCTAACCTTTAATTATTAAACAGGACACTCAAGTGATGATGTTTTTAAAATGATGATATAATTAATGTCTCTCCTGAATTACTGGTGGTAAGGACACGATCCACTGCTTTTATGAAAGGATAGAGCGCGCCATCTACTGGCTATGTCCGGGAATAAGGGCACTGTCCTGGAGTGTCCTGTACTTCCTTTCTTTAAGATTCACTGCAGCGGCATATTTTAGGAGAATTAAAGCTTTATATGATAAATACTGACAGTGATAGGATGGAATGCCAACTCAGAATTCGTGAAGGTTTTATGAAGGCATGATATGCTGTTAAGGCCTTCCTTGATGGAGAGTTCATGTTACTGTGCGCTTAAATGCGAAAAGAAGAGGAACTGAGTGAATATCCCCGAGTAGATAAAGAAAAACAGGAAAAGAGATGTTTGAACGCAGATCTACCTTAGGTAACCTATTTTAAATCTCTGTAAGATTTATGTGTTTTATCATGAAAAAATAGCTTTAAACCGTCGTAGAAATGACGTGTCAGGTATCTGTTACCTTTCTGTCGTAGGATGGGTTTCCACGTGCCACCGTTTTGTTCCATTTCTCACTTGCACCTTCACGTTCTGGCGCCAGTTGATCAACTTGGCTTCTTCTCCAGATGGGTTTACAGAGCGAATTCCTACTGGTTCATCACAGTAAGTGTTACTGGTATACTAGCAGCATACAAAATATTTAAAATGTGTCCTTTTTCTTGTAGTTTTTCTTTCCTTGTCAACAGCTTTCATAGCTCAATCATCTGTTTTAACACACTACTGCTTGCACGTATCCAAAATAATGCTTTTAATTTGGGGGATTTTCCAGATCATCAGATCTGTAGGAAGAGAAGCTACGGCTAAGTCTCCCCATTGCAAGCAGAGGATATGATGGAGAATGACCATGGCACTGATAGTTCAGAATCCAGAATCAAGTCTGGATTCAAGTTCTGGCTTTATTAGTTACTTGAGGGGCCATGTGCAAATAACTTAAGTTTTTCAAGGCCCAAATTCTTGACCTATTACCTGTGTATAAGTAATAGTACCTACTTTGAGGGTTGGTAAGAGAATTGATGAAATAATTTACTTGTAGAGCACTTAAAACTGTACATTGCAAATAGTACATACTCAGTTAATGTAACCTGCAGTCTATCCTCATCATCATTGTTATTATAGAAATTGAGTTTTTGTAATTTTTGATAGTCAGTTTAAACTCCTTAAAAAAGGTCTGCAGAAGTAGCATCATCTACCAGATCTGAGGTTGAAGCTTTGTGCCTAATAAATTACAAAATTCTGTAATTATAGAACTCAGTAGAGTAGAACTCAGCTGGTCATAGGCCTGGGGCCTGACAGTCAAGCCTCAGTTCCTAAATGACTCTGGCCTTCCAGTGCCACGTGACTGGTAATTAATTGGACTCCTACCTCTGTGTCCACGATGATAAGGTGGCCTGTAGTTGCTATGTCTGAATAATTATCAAATGGTAAATTAAGTGATTACCCTTAGTTAATGCATATTGTTTTATTATAGTCATAGTATAATATATAAGAAATTCAAAGGCATCTTATTTCTAGAAACTTAGTATTTCAAATTTATTCCTCTCTTCAACTCGTCTAGATGATTTTATTTAATTAAAACTATATTTAAGAAATTTTTTTGTGTGTGTATTTGAAATAAAATAGTGGAAAATTCTGTAGGACAGTTGCTTTGGTATCTGAAATATCAGTGGGGTAAAAAGGATTTTTTCTTATTTGTATTTCTAATACAAATTTTGGTCGTGTATTTCTTTCTTATACGATTTTTTTCTTATTTGTATTTCTAATACAAATTTTGGTCGTGTATTTCTACACGACCCATGCTTTTATAATGAAAATTAATTAAAAATACATATTTGTAAAATAGTTATGGGGTTGTAAAGTACAGTATAGGGAATATCCTCAATAATGCTGTAATAACTATGTATGGTATCAGACTTATTGGGGTGAATACTTCCTAAGGTGTATAAATGTCTAGTCATTATGTTGAACACTTAAAACTAATATAATATTATATGTCAACTGTATTTAAAAAATGAATTTTAAAAACATGGAAGGGAATTCTGACCCACGTTATAATGTAGATGAACCGAGGACGCTAAACCAAATAGTATATGATTCCACTTATATGAGGTACCTGGAGTAGCCGACTCACAGAGGCAGAAAGTAGAACAGTGGCTGCCGGGAGCTAGGGGAGGGGAGGGCAGGGGTAAAGGGTGGGGAGTTACTGTTGAGTGGATACACTGTTGCTTTGCAAGTCGAAAAGGGTTTTGGGATGGATGGCAGGGATGGTCGCAGAGCATTGTGAATATACGTAATGCCATTGACCTGTGTATTTAAAAAATGGTTTAGATGTTAAATTTTATGTGTATTATTTTTACCACAATAAAAAATTTAAGAACAAAACTAAAAAAATCATTTTTGTAATGTCTTAAACTATTCTTACAAACTTTTTAGTTGAAAAAAATGAACAAAGTTATAAGATCTGTTAATGGCTCATCCTGGGAATCTGAATTGTTCTTAAATCTGTCAGTACACAACGTATTATGAGACTTTGAAAAAATCAAGATAAAGATATTAAAGTTTATTCTAAAATCTCTGGTATAATATTCTAGATCTATAAGATGATTGAGAAAAGTATCTGAAATGGTACAACTAGAAGACTCTACTTCTAGTTTTTTAGATAGACTTTATTTGTTAGAGCAGTTTTAGGTTCACGGCAAAATTGAATGGAGAGTGCGGCGCTCCCACGTACCGCTCCCCCACACAGTCACAATCTCTTGGCATCCCACACCATAGCGATACATCTGTTATAACCCGTGAAACTCCATTGACAAATCACTATAAGCCAAAGTCCATAGTTTACGTCAGGGTTCATTCTAGGTGGTGTGCATTCTGTGGGTGTGGACAATGTATAATGACACGTGTCCACCATTACAGAATACAGAATAGTTTCACGGCCCTAAAAATCCTCTGTGCTCTGCCTACTCGTCTGCCAGTTCCCCCTTAACTCCTGGTTACCACTGATCTTTTTAATGTTCCACAGTTTTGCCTCATCCAGAATGTCTTCTGGTTGTAGTTGTACAGTTCTGTACGCTTTTTCAGATTTTTTTTTTCATTTAGTAATACACATTTAAGGTTCCTCCATGTCTGGTTTACATTGAACAACTTTAGTATTATATTTATTTTTCTTATTGAAACTTTTTAATGACTATGCAATGTGGATGTGGATAAAATATGCCTATTTATATGTAATGTAGAATACCTGTACTATATTTTATAAAACTATTATATTTAGTTGTTTTGTAAAATACCTTTAGGAACAGGATTTGTATTATCCAGCTTGTCTGCTGTGGTTTATAATAAGAGGGATGCCAGTAGAATTATTTCACACTGGCTATGATATCTGAAATAAAAAATATGTTGTATTTTTAAAATTACAGGCTGATTATTTGATTGAAAAACTAAGAACATGAAAATGACGACAGTGGAAGATTTTCTTAATCTTGGCTCAACATAAACTAATATTTCGGTTCCTTTTAATTCAAATTGCCATGGTAAGGTTTGTTGAGTTTTATGAGGCTATTACTGGGTAGGCTTAAATCTTTTCTGAACATCTGTTTCCTAAGATCCGCGATATAGTTATATGAATACTTTGTCATTGACTTCTTTAATGGTTACTTGTCTAAGATTTAAGATACTGAAGATAAAATCCCATTAAAACAAATTCTGTTAACCAGGAAGGACTCTATTAAATTTTTTTTCAAATATTTTCATTTCTCACTGTAGTCAATTATAATATGATATATTATGAAGAATAAACTGGTACAGAAGGTACTTTGTTGGAGTCTTTATTACTATGAACGAGAAAAAGAAATTGACTATCTCTTGGCAGTTCCATAATTTTGCACATAAAATTTCAAAATAAAGTGATCTCTGATCTTGATGGAAAGAATTTGCATGTATGTCACTTTTTACTCAGATTTCAGTTTCACTTCTTGAAGCCTAGCATCTGTGTAATCAATTAGTCCTGAAAGCTATATAATATATGTAATAACTTCTAACGGTGACTTTGCGATACCAATCAATTTGGCTGTCTAAGGGAATTCACTATAACTGAATTTTACCTGTAAGAACATGTGGGTAAGAAACATAAAGTGGTTATATTAATTTATTAAAACTGGCAGAAATTGTTGCTTTATGGCTTGTTTACTAACCAAAGGAAAATTATAATTAAAACATGATTGGGGCTAGCTTTTATCGTGGAAACAGTCTGGTTTAAAAGTAGAGATAGAAAGCCTTGGATGAGAAAATTTATTTTAATAACAGTGTTAATTTTATTGCTGTGTAATTTTGTGGGGCCGGTTTCTTTAGGAGTTGTCCCGTTGCTAATCTGGACTAATAATGTCACTGTAGGGTAAAGAGTAGGCACTGAAAGCTAATCCCGCATCGAGCCAGTGTCCAGTAAGTACTGTGACTGAGCACGAGGATTGAAGTGTTGATGTTTGAGATTGGCTAAGATGACTAGTTTTCTTTCTTACTTTTTACATGATATTAAACAAAGTTTTACATAATGAAACACTAATGATAATGTTTAGTTACGACATCTGGAATCACTGATGTTCGGTTCATTCTTTCATTTATTCATTCAGCAAACACTTGCTGAGCATTTAACATGTACCAGACGTTGCCAGGATTGGGAAATACAGGGGCGAGAAAGGACTGCCTTCGGCTGCTCACACAAGGCTCAGACAGAACGGATGATTACAGCTGAGTGTGTTAAGTGCTATAATGTCTGCAGAGGAGGCTGTGGGGAGGGAAACGCTTTTGTGAGCGGGTGGCAGTAGAATCGAGTCTTTCAGACTCAAAGTTAGACAGGGAGGCAGTGGAACTTTAGATCGAGAGACCCAGATATATTTTTCTTGTGTTCTTCTTCCATTATTATTTACTTCACAGTTGATGCGAATGCCCAAATTCCATTTTATGCACTAGAAGTGGAGAGAGGGGTTTGGGAGTAGTGAGTAGTATGGATTCTCAAAATTAGATTTACAAGTTAAATCTTAACTGCTTCGTTAAGTAGCTTGCTGAGCACCTACAGAGATCAGCAACTACAAGTTTTTATAAATCAGTTCAAATGTGACCAGATACAGAAAAGGAATATTCAACATGTACGCCATGTTGTACTATGTGAAGTTGCAATGATATAATTGACAATATTATGTTAATAACATTCAATACTTGAGGAATTTTCAATGCCTTATGAATCTTTTAAAAATGATCAGCCAGTTGTTTTAATTTATATAGGTTTATACTCTCTCACAGTAAGTTTTCCTTCTTTGGTGGAAAACCCTTGAAACTTTATATTTTTAGTGGCAGTTTTACCTATAAAGATTAATAATCAAATTACTGCAATTAAAATTCACTTAGCCTTTTCAGTAGTTTATGAATTTGGTAGTTATAGCTATCTATAACATTAGGTGAACATAAAGCTAATTTAAAACCTATCTTAAACCCTGGCCAGGTGGCTCAGTTGGTTGGAGTATTGTCCAATGCACCAAAAGGTTGTGGGTTCAATTCCCAGTCACGGTACATACCTGGGTTGCAGGTTTGACCCCTAGTCAGGGTGCTGCTTATGGGAGACAACCAAAGGATGTTTCTCTCTCTCTCCCTCCCCCGCTTCCTCTCTCTTTAAAATCAATAGACATATCCTCGGGTGAGGATCTAAAAAACAAACAAACAAACCTGTGTTAAAAATGTTTATAGTAGTATCAAAAGTGTTACTTATACATGTTGTCTTTTTGTTTGTAATTGGAGAATTGTAAAATTATTAATAATGAGCTATTTCAAACTGTACTTAACTGAAAGAAAGCTAAATAAATATGGCAAAAATATTGTGTCGAATTCTGCCTATCTGAACTTTTTGTTTGTTTTTGAAGACTTTATTGTTTTAGGGTGGTTTTAGGTTCATAGCAAAATTGAGAAGAAGGTACAGAGACTTCCCACACACCCTCTGCTCCCACATGAGTAGCCTCTCCCATTATCAACATTCCCCATCAGAGTGGTACATTTGTTACAATCGGTGAGCCTACATTGACACATAGTAATTACCCAAAGTCCATAGTTTAAGGCTCACTGTTGGTTTGGACAAACGTATAATGACATATATCTATCATTATAGTATCATATAAAGTATTTTCACTGCTCTAAGAGTCCTCTGTGCTCTGCCTACGCACCCCTTCCCCTCCAACCTCCGGCAGCCACTTTTCTTTTTATTGTCTGCATAGTTTTACCTTTTCCAGAATGTTATGTAGTTGGAATCAGGCAGTGTGTAACCTTCGGGATGGGCTTCTTTTACTTAGTAATACACATTTAAGGTTCCTTCGTGTCTGATAGGTCACCTCTTTTTAGTTCTGAATACTATTACATTGTCAGGTTGTACCACAGTTTATACAACCATCTACTGAAGGTTATCTTGGTTGCTTTCAAGTTTTGAAATTATGAATAAAGCTGCTATAGATACCTGGTCCTTGCTGGGTGGCTCAGTGGGTTAGAGCATTGGCCTGACAAGCTGAGGTTGCTGTCTTGATCCCTGGTCAGGGCATATACCAGCATCAGCCAATGAATGCATAAGTAAGTGGAACACCAAATTGATGTCTCTCTTTCCCCCACCCTCTCTCAAATCAATAAAAAAACCCAAACACCTGTATGCCGGTTTTTGCGTGGATATAAGTTTTTAATTCCTTTGGGTAAATACCAAGGAGCACAATTGCTGGGTCGTTTGGGAAGTATATGTTTACTTTTGTAAAAAACTGCCAAACTGTCTTCAAAACTGTACCATTTTCTGTTCCTACCAGCAATGAATCAATTTCTGTTCTACATCCTTGCCAAAATTTGATGTTGTTAGTGTTTCGGATTTTGGCCATTCTAATAGGTATTCTCATTGTTTTAATTTTGCATTTCCCTAATGACATATGCTATGGAGCATCTTTTCATAGGCTTTTTTGCTATCTGTATGTCTTCTTTGGGGAGGTACCTGTCAAGGTCGTTGGCCCATTTTTAAATCGAGTTGCTTTGTTTTCTTATTGTTCAGTTTTATGAGTTTTTCATATATTTTGGGTAACAGTCCATTATCAGATATATCTTGTGCAAATATTTTTCCCAGGTTGTAGTTTGTCTTCTCCTTCTCTTGACATTTTAAAGAGCAGTTGTTTTTAATTTTAATGAAGTTCAGCTTATCAGTTATTTCTTCCATGGGTGGTACCTTCGGTGTTGTATCTAAAAAGTCATTGCCTTAGTCAGGGTCATCTAGATTTTCTCCTGTTCTAGGAATTTTATAGTTTTGCATTTTATGTTTAGTTCTGTGATCCATTTTGAGTTAATTTTTGGTGAAGGTTGTAAGGTTTGTGTCTAACTTCATTTTTTTAAAATGTGAAGGTCCAATTGTTCCAGCACCATTTGTTGTAAAGACTATTTTTACTCTATTGTATTGCCTTTGTTCCTTTGACAAAGATAAGTTGACTGTATTTATATGGGCCTACTTCTGGGCCCTCTTCTGTTCTATTGTTCTGTTTTCACCAATACCGCTGTTTTGGTTTCTGTAAGCTTTGTAGTAAGTCTTGAAGTCGGGCAGTGTCAGTCTTCCAGCCTCGCCCTTCTCCTTCAGCATTGTGTTGGCTATTCTGGGTCTTTTGCCTTTCCACATCAACTTTAAAATCGGTTTGTTGATATGATGTACATATCAATTTGTTATACAAAATAATTTGCTGGGAATTTTATTGGGATTGCATTCAGTGTATAGATCAAGTTGGGAAGAACTGACATCCTAACTATTGAGTTTTCCTATTTGTGAACATAAAATCTCTTTCCATTTATTTAGATCTTCTTTAATTTTGTTTGTTTGTTTGTTTGAGTTTTCCTGGTGTAGACCTTACACATTTTTTTTTGTTAGATTTATGCCTAAGTATTTCATTTTGGGGGGTTCTAATGTAAATGGTACTGTGTTTTTAATTTTAAATTCTACTTGTTCATCCCTGGCATATTAAGAAAGCAATTGACTTTTGCAAGTTAACTATGTATTCTGCAACTTTGCTATAATCCCTTATTAGTTTTAGTAGACTTTTTTATTGATTGTTTTGTGTTTCCTACACAGATGATCGTGTCATCTGTGAACAAAGACAGTTTTATGTCTTTCTTCCCAATCTGTACACCTTTTATTGTCTTACTGCAGTAGCCAAACCTTCCAGTGTCACGTTGAAAAGGAGTGAGAAGAGGTGACATCCTTACTTAGTACCTGATCTTAGTGGAGAAGCTTTGAGTTTCTATCATGTTAGTTGCAGGTTTGGTGTAGAAATTCCTTATCGAAGTTGAGGAAGTTCCTACTAGTTTTTGTCTACTGAGAATTTTTAACATAAGTTTGTGTTGGATTTTGTCAACTGCTTTTATTGCATCTATTGATATGATCACATGACTTTTCATTTTTAGCCTGTTGTGATGGATTACAATAATTGAGTTTTGAATGTTGAATTAGCCTTTTATACCTGGGATAAATCCTACTTGTTCATCTGGACTTTTTTTATAGTCCAAAAAGCAGAAGTTCAAATAATTTAATAACTTGGCTGATCCTAATGTATGAGAGGTTCAGTGTCAGAAATGCAGGTATGCCTCTTCATATAAGAATCCAAGGTCAAGGGTACAGTCTTTATTAGTGCAACACTCATAGATTTTAATGTCAAAAATTCATCTACAAAAGTTGTTCCGCACACATTCATTATATGTCCACTACTTCAGTTCACTAAAATGAAGCTGATACCTGTTGATTCATGTTTACGAATAAGCTTATTCTAGCAATATAAATACAGGGTGGGATGAAAGTAGGATTACAATTGTTCATGGAGAAAATAATGCAATAATTAATAAATAATGTAAAAATAAACTCATTTTGTGTATTCACAATTGTAAGATTACTTTTGTCCTACCCTGTATAAAAAAAAATAGATCTCTGATTTCAGCTTAAATAAACTTGGTATCTTGCAATTTCAGTCTCATTGCAAACAAAAGAATCAGATGAAGGACTGGCCCAAAGAGGAGAGTGAACCCTAACTTTGGCAAGCCCTAGGTCAGACTTCTTTGGAAAGCTGTTTGTATGTCAGCAGCTGAGATACTGGGACAGTTCTCTGGCATAACTCAAATCAGGCTGCCATTTACAACTGTGTGGAAATAAATGGCCCTTGATTATTTGAATTGTGTCAGCATAGAGTTTAAGAATGACGGGGAGAGAAGGCTGAATCTCTGTCCCATTCTTTTACATTTTTTTTACTGTGCACAGAACCTTTTTCACATGTAGTAAATTAGTGGGCCTAATTTGCAATAGGGCTTCAGATTTGCTCTGGGGAGTCTTTTGAGCAGAGGACAAGATCTACTTTTCTCTACTTCTGGATGTCTTGCTTGTTGGGAACTTAACCTCAGGGAGCTGAGTCATACTTAAATCAACTGCAGCTGCTTAAGTTGGAACTTAAGAGTCCCAACTTGTTTAGTTTTGTTTCCTGAGAGCACCTGGTATTCTTTCTCTCCCCGAGTTATTTCCATTGAGATTAAAGATGCTGGTGACCCTTCTGGCATCTCATGAAATTAGAACTCCCACAGGAATGCTTCGCTCTAGTGAAGTTTCCATAGTTAAATAATTTGTTCCAATAAAATTTATTCTCCAATACTTTCAAAAGCCCCTTGTTTTTTTTACTCATTGCAAAAATCTGTTCTTAATATAAAGACACTTTTTCTCCCTCTCATTGGTGCACAAATTCCTATGGTTCTTGGTGATAGCCAATCCCTTTTCAGGTGTTAGATGCTCCACCTGATAGAGATGTATGAGCAGTTTTGACATTACATGTGACCTCTGCTGTTGGGAACTGTTAACTCTCTGATCATTTCCTTTTTTCACTGACTTTGTAGTCCTACTGTTCTCAACACTCTAGTGGCTTGTTATAACCAGAACACAACACTCTCTTCTCCAATTCCTGTTCCTTCCCAGCAATGTCTGTGGTTTTTTGTTTTTAAATAATCAACGGTCTGTACCAGAGGCTTCAATGCTTGCACAACAGTAATCTCCTAAAAGGAGCCAGCTCTCTTAAGATTTCTTCCCTGGTAGATGAAGTAGGGATGGAGTTTTGGATCACTTCCCAGAAGACAGACTCTGAACCTCCTCCTTGTCCCTTCCAGTACAGTTAAAAAAACATTGCAAGTCTCCTGATTCTAGTTCGAACACCAACTTCCAAAGTCCACACTCTTCCTGTGGCTCTGTGACTACCCTAATAAACTCGAAAACATTTAACGGATCTGGCTGTGAGTCCCTCCAAGGTAGTGGAATTGATTTCAGAGTAGTTTCACACTGACCCTAATGGCCTGTGTAGGGTTAACTTCTATTTCCCCAGACCATGTATCCAACAGTTTGAAATTCATGATGCAGATAATCTCCTGCTAGTTTCTGGAGTGAAGAATTAGTGAGGACTTACTACAGCTTTAGCTCAAATGATCTCATGTTAAAAATAAAGGAAACTTACAATCACCCGGTTTCTCCTACACCTTCTATTCTCATATGCTCTCTGCACAGCATATTATTCCAGGCATGAAAACCAGCACCTCTTTAATATTTTTTTAAAAAGTTGCCCCATTGCCTTGGTCATGTGGCTCAGTTGGTCCAGTGCCCTCCACCAAAGGGTTGTGGATTTGATTCGTGGTCAGGCCATGTGCCTAGGTTGCAAGTTCAGTCCCAAGTCTGGGTGCATGGGTAAGGTGGCAGATGGATGTTTCTCTCTCTCTAAAATCAATGAACATGTCTCCAGGTGAGCATAAAAAAAAAGTTGCCCCATCAAAATATGTGCTTTGTCATTTTGATGCTTTTGGTGATAGGGTGTATCAATCATTACATACCCTTTTAGGATTTCCTTGGTCTCTAACCCACCTTGGCCACTCTTCTCAAAGAGTAAATAACTATCTTTCCATAATGTCATAGAGTAGCGGTCCCCAACCTTTTCGGCACCCAGTTTCGTGGAAGACGCTGTTTCCACAGTCAGAGGAGAAGGAAGGGAGACGGGAAGTAGAGGTCAGGTGGTAAAGCGAGCACTGTCTTATCGTAACCAGCTCCGGAAGACAACGTGGACGCTCCCACTGACTACTATTTGGCGACCTCAACCAGGACGCGCCCAGCACCAGCGGCAGCCCCTACAGAAGCCGCTGCCCTCCGACGCGTGGGCAGCGGGAGACTTGGAACTCAGGGAGATCGCCCCGCCTCCCTGAGCTTCCGTTTCTGGCCCCTCAAGCTCCGCCTCAACGGAAACGACTCTGTAGAGGGAGAGGGTGATCTGGGGGCGGGACAACGTGCCGACCGCACATGCGCACCGTGGCAGTTGCAATGGCGCTGCCGTGTTCCCTGAACAGGTATCTGCTGCTCCTGGCACAGGAGCACCTGGAGTTCCGCCTACCGGTGAGCCTGCAGAGCCCTCCGCAACTTCCGACCGGAGGGGACGGCGCGGTGGGGGTGG
>PVKM010004854.1:18336-50375 GCA_004027735.1 Carollia perspicillata | reverse complement strand
AGGGCCAGATAATAAATGTTTTAGGCTTTGTGAGGCCATGAAGCAAAATTGAGGAGATTATGCAGGTACTTACATAATGATTTAAAATGCAATCAATTAAAAAATGTAAAATCTATCCTTAGTTCACGGGCAGTTAAAAAAAGAAAAAAAACAAAACAAAAACAGGCAGCTGGTCAGCTTTAGCCCACAAACCTCTGGTTGCCTGTACCTGGTTTGGAGTGAGGGCCTGGAATCAGACCGTCGGGGTCCAGGCATTTCCTGTAATTAGCTATGAGACCGACTTTGGGAAGTATAATACTTAATCTCTCTCAGCTTACTCATCTGCAAGATGAAGAGGATAATAATATCCTTGCCCCAATTGACAGTTGTGAGGATGACTTCTTTAATATGTGCGAGGTGTTAGAACACTGCCTGACAAAAAGTGCTCATTAAATTTTTTTTTTAATTTTAAATTTATTTAATTTTATTGTTGTTCAAGTACAGTTGTCTGCGTTTCCCCTCCACCACTTGCCCCCACCCCAGCCATTCCCACCTCCCTTCCCTGATTCCAACCCCCACCCCACCTTGGTTACGTCCATGGGTCCTTTATAGCTAGCTGTTCCTGAAATCCCTTCCTCTTATTTCCCCCCTTCATCCCCTCCCACCTCCCCTCTGGTCACTGTCAGTTTGTTCTTAATTTCAATGTCTCTGATTATATTTTGCTAGCTTGTTTGTTTTGTTGCTTAGGTTCCTGTTAAAGGTGAGATCATGTGGTATTTGTCTTTCACCACCTGGCTTATTTCACTTAGCATAATGCTCTCCAGTTCCACCTATGCTGTCGCAAAAGGTAAGAGCTCCTTCTTTCTTTCTGCTGCATAGAATTCCATTGTGTATGTGTATCATAGTTTTTTGATTCCTTCATTTACTGATGGGTATTTAGGTTTCTTCCAACACTTGGCTATTGTAAATTGTGGTGCTATGAACATCGGGGTGCATAGGTTCTTTTGAATTGGCGTTTCAGGGTTCTTAGGATATAATCCCAGCAGTAGAATTGGCAGGTCAAAAGGAATTCCATTTTTAGTTTTCTGAGGAAATTCCACACTGTTTTCCACAGTGGCTGCACCAATCTGCATTCCCAGCAACAGTGCATTAGGGCTCCCTTTTCTCCACATCCTCTCCAACACTTGTTGTTTGTTGATTTGCTTATGTATTTTATATTAGTCCAAAAATTAACAGACCCTGAGATGCACCCAGATCTTTAAATGATAAAGTCAGAGTAAAGTTTGTGTGCAGTGCACCAGGGACCCCAAGGAATGTGGTGACTATGTGAGCTCACTCCATCACATATGTTGCTCTGAAAAAGCAGTAAGAGCCACTGACCCAGTAGTTAGGATACTGTGGTTCTGTGTTTATTAAAGTCCTGGTTCTTATGAATGCAAGATGACTAGACACTCCGTACCTCAGTTAACCCAGACACAAATAGCATTAGCGATACTTTACAGTTCAGGAAGTATGTGGGCATAATAAGTTATTAAATATAAGGTATTATGGAAAAAATCTGCTAGGTTCCAGACTATAATATAATATTTAGTGTAACTTAGATGTTTGCTCCAGGAGAGCTACCAAGCCTTGCAGTAGATCTGAGAAGGGAGCTCCTGGGAGATGGTCTGTGACCGTGTTGGGGGTAAATCCTTCATGGTGGATCTGCCTTCTGAAGAGGCATTAAGCCTGAAAACTCTCACTGGGCATGTAGTTCCTTGTCTTTGAATTTTTCTGGTCTGAATACTGAACTCAGCCCAAATGTCTACAACTTAAAATCTCTTTAAAATGAAAAGAAAACAGAAGAAAAGAAAGATTCTATCACATCACAGGGAACCAATGTCATTCATACCTTTCAGATTACAGAAATTACTTAAGAATAGAGAGCAAATGAAACAGGTTGATAGAAATAAAAAACAGAGGAAAAATAGACCAAAAACAGAGATGCAATATGAAGTTATTTGAAAAATTCCAAGCTTCAAGACCACAAATCCTCGAGGCAGGAATGATAACAAATTGAACTCCACTCAAAACTGTTGAGTTCCTAACACTTGTTCTTGGTCAGTCTGCAGAGACCATGGGAGTGGTATCTACTGCCCCCAGATGGATGCCCTGAGAACTGCTGCTTAAAAGGTTGTGGTTCCTCTGGTGGGGAGGTGCAGAGTAGGGATGGGGTTTGGGAGTGAGGGTGAGGGGGTGGCACTGAGAGACAGTAGCAGTCTCCAAAATACAGAAAGTTGAAAAGGACTTCTCCCTGCTAACTAAGCTTGTACTGCGAAATATCAGTTTAGACATGAGAGAATACTGGGGCACCAAGGAACTAACACGGCCACCCCATGTGACTTACAGCTTCTGGAGGGACCAAGAGCTCTCACACTAAGAAGACAAATCAGCCCTGGCTGATGTGGCTCAGTGGATTGGGTGCCCACTTGCAAACCAAAGGGCTGCAGGTTCGATTCCCAGTCAGGGCACATGCCTAGGTTGCAGGCTGAGTTCCCAGTGGGGGACATGTGAGAGGTAACCATACATTGATGTTTATCTCCCACTCTTTCTCCTTCCCTTACCCTCTCTAAACATAAATAAATATAATCTTTAAAAAAAGAATATATATATATATGGCAAATCAATCCTAGGGACACACTGAAACCGGTATTGCATAAACACAAGAGAAAAACTGAGACCCAAAGAGGAGTTTCAGAATAAATATACAGTGGAAATGGAATAGAAGGAATGCTAATGAATAAGGTCAAATCCTGTATATGAATACAAACCCAAATCTGAACATTGTATATACACCATTAGTGCAACCAAACCTTCACTGAGGCACATGGTGTGACATTTCAAAAATCTAAATAGAAGAGAAAAAGTCAACAGCTTTCATTAAAAAATAAAGAAGTAAAAACATAACTACTGGCATGTGAGAATCAAATTGACATCAGAATTTTTCTCAGTAACACTAGTCTCCAGGAAACTATGGAATCTTATTTTCAAGCATCTGAGAAAAATAACTTAAAACTAGTATACAAGTGTGAGAACAATAACAACAACAAAATACGCGTAAGGATGCATAGTATTAAGAATTTTTACTTACACTTTTTGTGAAAAAAATTTAAGTCATGTCCTACAAAACAAAAAAGACACAGCAAAATTTCACAGAGAGGAAAGCATGAAAATAAAAAGCAAAATTAAAGGAAAATAATCCTGGTTTTTATACAAGAAAAGGGGTAGGGAATGGGAATGAGAACCTACAGCTAAGCTTAAAAATATCTGATGCACAATATATGAGGAAAAAATCAACATGTGGGATGAAATCACAAATCATTTTAGTTTGAGAGTTGGTAATGATGGAAGGAGTGTGACTAACCAAAAAGAAATTAGCTTTTTATTTTTCATCTCAGTTGAAACAAATCATCATTCAAATTTCTATGATCCGTGAGTACAAAACTCAACATCCTGACCCACTGTTCATCTGAACAGACATCATAAAAGTCATCATAAAAGTACCTGAAGGTCAATAAGATGGTAATCTCAGAACCCACATCATCATTTGAAGCTGAAGATGGTCCACACCCTCCTAAAATCCAGACTGGAGTTCAAGGAGAACATACTCAGCATCCCAACACTCACTGTGAGCTGGCTGGGCAGGATCAAACAGAAATGAGATGACTTTTTTTTCTTTGCTAGGTTTCAGGAAAGTAAACTCTTATGTTAAATTTAGCAGTAACTAAGACTAAGGATCTCCTTATACATTCTCTCAGAGATTGCCTTTATTTTTATAAAATGTTATAAAGACATAATAATGGCATATGGATGAAGAAGACAGACAGTCCACCTCTATTATTTATTATCATATCATTCACCTTTAACCTTAGAGAGATTTAATGGTGTATAGGACCATTTGCTGAAACATCATTAGATTTGCTCATCATTGTTAGCTTTTGCATTAACCAGAAGACATTTTAATTTTTAAAATCATTTTAGCAACAGCAGTAAAATCAATAAGAATCATAACTTTCTAAAAATAAAGAGTCCAGCAATGAATTCTTAATAACATCAAATGCTTCTTGCAGAGATGGTCTTTGAGCCATAAATGCATACTTTGCTCACCAAGAAAGGACAAGGTAATTCCTTAAAGAAGAATTAAGCAAATACTAGAAAAGAATTTTCTCATGGGGCAGAATGATTCAGGTCTCCACGAGGAGTTAAGTCAAAGCCAGAGGAGTCTGGAATCAGAAGCCAAAGAAGGCAAATGTCACCCGCTCCCACCTCTATTTTCATGAAGTCATCCTTCTGTCCTGGCTCAGATCCACATTTTACTCACCTGCAAAACAGTGAGATGTTCATTGCTGTGTGGCCATATGAAATTATGATCTATGCATACTTCACCCCTACGTTCTTCACATTTGTATCAGTAGGCAGAATGGAACTCTCTCTCTTTTATCCCCTCCATCCCCCTCCAACCTCTTTCTTATTCTGAAGAGGGTTTCTAACATCAGGGTAAGAGAGATATTTCCTTTTCTTAGGGTTTCATTATGTGTTTACTATATGTTGAAGAAGAATGTGAGTAGTGATGGGGAATTAGACTTGGTGACATAGACACAGTATGAAATTGGTTCGTCATATTGAGCATAAGTAAGTGTAGGATAAAGCAGGATTTACGGGGAAGAATAGGGAAAGAAATAGAAAGTCCAAGAAAAAGAAAATATTATGGCCCATAGCGCCAACATCTGGATTCCAGGAATATTCCTGAACTCTTTACTGGAAACATTTGGTTATTGTTGGTGATGGACTTTGTCCTTTTCTTTCCCATATTTTATTCAGAATGCTAGATTGCATAAGTATGGCTCATGTTGATCACAAAAGTTTCCACATTTTCCCAGCTACTTTACTAATGAAATGTAGTTAGGGGCTAAATTGATGCCATAGCATTTGCCTTGTAAACATGTTATAAACAAATGGCTTTCTGTATTATAAAGAATCCATGGTTCCATAAAAGCACCTGAAGAAATTTGAATAATTTAAGCAAATTTCCTTTCTTTTCAGCAGATGAGGGCTGAGTCTGGGAGTAGGTGGAATTGCTGTTATTTGGTTTTGCAATTTCTTTTTTTTTTGTAGTAATAATGTTTTAAATTCTGACTACAAAAATAGACATGATCACTATAAAAATTTGAAAACTACAGTAAAGACTGAAGAAAAATTAAAACCCCCATAATATTACTACTCAACAATTACTATTGTTCAATGTGATTTTCGTTTTTTTATTCATAGGTAATATACATACATAACGTATATTTCTAAAAATAGAATCAGTGTGTCCATATATTATTTTAACCCCATCATTTTCCACTAAATATATCATGATTATTTTGTCTTTTTCTTAAATTTTATTTAAATTTATTTTATTGCAAAGTGTTTCATTTGCATCTACTCTTTTCTGTTGAAGTAGCCATTTACTGCAGAACATTTTAAATTTCACTATAAACAACAATGCAGAAAGTAGCCTTCATTTTTTCACCCGAAGCCACCACCATTCACACTTCTTAAACTGCTCTTACCAAGTCCCCAAGGAGCTAGATTGCTGCCATTGCCACCTCCTAGCAACAACACACTAGGCGAAGAATCATGCAGAGAGAATGTTAGATGGTTTCTTGGGAAACTGGAGATTTTATTATGCAGGATGGAAAGAAGGACAAATATATAGGCTCTGTTTTGCAAAGTGATACTTGATAATCAGGTACTAGGAAAGTGCACAGCAACTGTGATGGATAGTTAAACAGCAGTGTAGTCAATTCTGAATAATCTTTTAATAATGGAGAAATTTGAATGAGATAGAAAAAAAGATGGAGGATAAGTAATCTAAACAGCAATCCAATAAAAAAATCATTGGTATTTGATTTGAGGATAGATGATATTTCTTTGGGCAATAAGAATAAATTCCCTATATAAATTCCCTATATTCCCTATATTCCCTGTAGGGAGCGGGTTTCAATAATATATATTGGCACTGCCTGAGCTTACACATTCCTGAACACTGTTATGTAAAATTGACAAGGACGTTGGCCTAGGATTAAATCTGTAGGTCCACGAAGTGTGCATCATGATTCAACAGTATGCAGAAAGCCTGGAGCTGCCGTGTAATCCAATGTTGATAAATGGCCATACAGCATTTTCATCGAAGCTGTGAAGAGAAATTGACGTGCTAACAAGTGGAGTTCTAAAAAAGAAGTCAGCATTGAGGACAATAATGGCAAAAGAAAGCGCAGTCTCTAATGCATACTGTGCATGAGAAAGAGTTGGATTAAGTCATTTAAAACTCGGATTATTTTATAACAGACATGTTATCTCAAAACATCTAGGTTGTCTGTTAGGTGCTTGGAGTATTTTTCCTATTGCAACTAAGTTGAAAAATCTGGTATGGTACACACAATGGGTTTCAACTTCTATCCAACATACAATTTACTTGGCATACAAGGCCAAGTGTTGAATTGGGTGCTTTCACTGCATGTAGCAGAAATACTTTCACCTTGGCTTGCTAAGAACACAGTGGTTTCACCCCCCACCTTAATTCAGAGGGATCCCAAGTCATTGCTCAAAAAACCCATGTTCTGCTAAGCACCCTCCTCCTTCCCAAGGGCTCCAGAAGTTGGTCTATTTTGTTTTTTCCATTAGTACTTCCAGTTGCTCCCACATGTGATTTCTTTTTTTCCTCAATGGTGAACTGATAAATGACTAACAAAAACTCTTCAGGAAAAAAAATATACATGTATGTTTTCTGGTACATAAAATCCTTTACCAGTAAAGAGGATGTATAGTACACAATTTACAAATTAAAATAATGTAACACACAATTCCATATAACCAGATTCTCACAGAGTATTCTCATCAATTTCTTCAAATGGTGGTGTCCACAGCCAATCTGTTATTGCAATTGACAAATGAATGTAGTTTTGGCCAAAATGTTGAATAATAGTTTCCTTTACATTACTGATTGCCCTCTTACCTGAATACACACACACACATCCCCACTTATACATATATATTGTATATAAGTGTGTGTATATTGCTTATATATTGTTTATATATAATATCTTCTTACATTGGGTGTTTTATAAGTTAATATCTGAGAGGAGAGTCATACTGGAGGCAAAGTAGAATAATGTAAAACTGGACATGAGGCATGGTCACAGCCATGATAATATGTGGGCCCTAATAATATGAATAATTGATTCATGATAATTGTGGGCCCTAATAATGATGATTGAATGAGAAATGAATCTGAGGCAGCAATTCATCTTCAAATATGAAGGGTGACAGTGTCAGACAAAACAG
The DNA here is from genome assembly GCA_004027735.1 of Carollia perspicillata. NCBI lineage: Eukaryota > Metazoa > Chordata > Mammalia > Chiroptera > Phyllostomidae > Carollia > Carollia perspicillata. Next base: position 43,028 of record PVKM010004854.1, on the reverse strand, counting down.
TTACTTGTTTGCCTTTGAATTTGAGATATGAGCCCTGGCTGTTGTAGCTCAGTGGATTGAACGCGGGCCTGCGAACCAAAGGGTTGCGGTTTGATTCCCAGTCAGGGCACATGCCTGGGTTACAGGCCAGTTCCCAGCAGGGGATGCACGAGAGGCAACCACACATTGATGTTTCTCTCTCTCCCTCCTTCCCTTCCCCTTTAAAGATAAATAAATAAAATCTTTAAACAGAAGTGAAACTTTAAAAAAATAAATTTGAGATAAGTTTTCTGAAGACATTTCCTGATCTAAAATTTAATGTTGGTGAACTTCTTAACCTAATAGGAAGGACCTTTGGTAGGCAAATTACTCATACTCCCTTTGAATATCATGACGAATGATCATGACAGAACAACCCACATGCAGACATGCCACCTGTCAGGTCCTGCAAGGCCTCTCTTCAACAGGTACAAGAATTCTGGACATATGGCATTTGTCACAAACAAATGCTTCACCATTTAAATATGGGGCTTAAACACCCCTGAGTGAAGAATAGCAGGAAGTCATTTACAGAAGGAGAGGTTGAGGGGGGCAACTCTAAAAATCTATAGATAGTAATCATGAGAATGACCCAGAGGAATATCAATGTGTATAAATGCTAATCAATTCAAATGCTTACATTGAGGGTCTTCTGCAGTGATCAAGGCCTAAAATTAATAAGAATCGGTGCTTGATTTGAAAATACACAAAAATCATTTTAGTGATGCCTCTGCAGGATTAAATGAGATATATAGTTATGTCACCTCATTAAAGGTATGTCAAATAGCAGACACCTGGAAATTCTGTAAATACACCCACTCTGTCTTCCTAATGCTTGAAGAAGCATCATATGACCTCATTATAGTTCAGATTTAACGTCCATATGTCCCTCAGAAATTTAACAAAAGTTAATATTATAGTAATTTATAAAAGATGAATACAACAATAATGGCTAACTATAAGTAATAATTGAATACTTATTATATGGCCGGTCCTGTAATCAAATGGATTACTTTGTTTAGTCATCACAAAATCCAATGAGTTGGTCAGTTTACTGAACTGAAGACTAAACTAAGACAGGGAAGCTAGTGAATTCACATAGCTGGTAAGTAATAGAGACAGGGTTTAATCCAAATCTCTCTCTCTTCGAACTCTGCACTCTTAACCGCTACTCCACACAACCTTTTCTATGCTTTATTTTCTTAACATAAAGTTTGATATACTAGTTTTCGTCAAAAGGGAAGCTTTCTGAGCACAAGAGGATGAAAAATGAAGCAGCCAGGAAGTGGAGAGAAGAGCAAGCAGAGCAGGCTGCGGGTCACCAAACATGGCTGCTCCACTTTGCACAACTGCTTTCAGTCTGCGGCTCGGCCTTCTTTGGCCTTTTAGCAGTTAGCCAGCTAGACCACGTGGGGCCATGTTTAAGAAGGCTTCTTTATGAGGCCTGTCTCTTGCATCTCAGCCACCAACGTGCCATCCGTACTGAAGAAGACCTGGAAACTTCAGAGCCACGTGAACCTCGACCTTGGCCACAGCAGCAAGCACAGGGAGGCTGAGGTGATGCTGGCGGCTTGCATCCTCATAGGATCAACGCTGACAAATATCACCCAGGTCATTCTGAAAAAGTTGGTGTGAGGCGCGACTACTTAGTAAAGAGTAACTAACCAGAGCTTCTGTCGCACTGTCAACCTTGATCAACTGTGGACTTTGGTCAGTGAGCAGACACGTGTAAATGCTGCAGAAAACAAGACTGGACCTGCTTCTATCATTGATGTGGTGCCATCGGGTTACCACGAAGTCCTGGGGAAGGGAAGTCCCCCGCTTAGCGCTAACAAATCCTTCTGATCAGACCAGACCTTCCATAGACCCTCGACAATGGTTTTTTAAAATGTAGGTAACTATGTGGATTTATCCATCTATTCAGAGTTGTTTATAAACTGATAAATTTGACTTGCCGATAAATAAGCTTTCAAATTGCCAGGAAAGGTAGGCAATCAAAGTATTCATTGAGGATTGAAAACCTTCTTGAGTATTGGTATCACTTATATGTGGAATCATAAAAAAATTCGAACTCATAGAAACAGGTTACCAGGGGCTTGGGGTGGGGAAATAAAGAGAGGTGGATAAAAGGATACAAACTTTCAGCTAAAAGATGAATATGGTCTGAAGAAACTCATGTATAAAATGGTGGCTATACTTAATGACACTGTATAGTATAATTGAAATTTGCTTAGAGAATAGAACTTAAATGTCTTCAAGAAAAGATAATTATGTGTGGTGATAGATGTGTTAATTAACTACATGGGGGAATACTTTCACAATGTATTCATATATCAAATCACCATGATGTATACTTCAAATATCATACAATTCTGTTTGTCAATTATTGCCTCAATGAAGCTGAAATTTTAAAAGAGTCTGGTTATTATAATCTAGAAGTACAGGAGCTCCATTGTTTTAAAGGAATAGTAACACACTTGCTGACTTCATAATAGCTAATGGTGCAAAGGCTGCTCTCAGAGTAATTTGCTTGATGGCCTCAGCAATTCTCAATTATCTTCAGAAAACCTTAAGGATTCTTAGACTATGACCTTATGCTACTGGAGAAAAAATAATGGATGCTTTATGGAATAAATAAATAAAATGCCTTATTTATTCAAAAACATGATCCAATCTGATAAAGTATGCTCAAAATAAATGATCACAATGAAAGTTCACTGCTGTCATTTTTCAAAGAGCTGAGGAATGAAATTATTAAATCAGAAGAAAATGCCTTAGGAGACTTTGATGAAAACTCTCAGATTTGAAAAACATACATGGAAAATAGAGTAGATTATCAATATGCTTCTCTCTGACACAAAGCATCAACAGTGTCACATGTCTGACTGAGAGCATTTTAAATTGGTATTTCGTGACCTCATTTTAAACAGCTTCTATTATCATCTTTCCATGTTGGAGCTCTGATTCCTAACAGTGCAGCTGTTATACTTATTCATGTCAATGTGACCCTGTGGCTGAATGATGAGTTTATATGGCACCTCCACTTAGCATCTGCATACCCAGAAACAATATTAGTAGTGAGTTCAACACTGAATTGTGATCAAGATTTGATAAGAAGTGCAACTCATTCTAGGTATACTTAGGAAGTGTACCCAGAGGAATATAAATATGTATAAATGTATTATTCAAATTCTCCAGGTTTGTATAGGCCAAAATTGGGAAAAAGAGCTCCAAGCTTTATTCTACAAATCATAAAGAGAAATAGGATTGAAGAAAAGCAAATAGAAATAGATATATCAATGACCAGTTGGACATTTGGAGGTCACACAAGTTTGCTACCTGAACCCTCAGGGCCAGGTTTGTGCTGTGGAATATAACATGCACAACATGGAAAATAATTTTTTTAAAAAAGGATAGAAAACACTGCTGAGTGTACATCCAAATCCCAAATCCCAAATGTTTGGGTAAATAACTGTGAAAATGAGTCCCATAAACTCAGATTTAAATTGTGAAAGAAACATGCAATTAAAAATACTATATATAAATATACATCACACATTATATAATATATTACATATACCATATATGTAGTATATTACATGCCATAATGTTATATAGGATAATATATAATGTTATGTATGTAATATTATATGTTATATAATATGTAATGTAATATATAAGAAAGGAAAGAGAAAGAAAAAAGGAAGGAAGCAGAAGGAAGAAAGGAAAAAAGGAAGGAAGGAAGGCAGGCAGGCAGGAAAAGGAAGGAAGGAGAAGGAAAGAAAAAGGAAGGAGAAGGAAAAAAGGAAGGAAGGAAGAGGAAAGAAGGAAGAAGGGAAGGAAGGAAAGAAGGAATGAATATTCAACAAATGGTACAGATAATAAATGACAGGAAATTCCCAGGTAGGAGGGGACAAAAGAGTGATCTCTGTACTCACTAATATTATTGTAGAACCTAGGGAAGATATCAGGCACTTTTGATTATATGCCGTTTTGCTACTCTCCCTTAGAAAATACATGATCAAAGCCTACTTAACATTTGGCAATGTCTGTCCAGTTTTTTTTTTAATAATAGTAACAGGAGATAAAAATTTGAGGAACCATCTGGTCTATGTTTTTACCATAGAGGCTAACTGTAGCTTTGATTTAAATTCTACCACAGCCACATGCCATCTAATAGACTCGTTAAACTAACAAAAAATACATTGCACTAGTGCTATAAATTCTAATCATCTTACTAAGTTTTATGTAAAGGTGATTTTTCTTTTATACTAAAATTTGAGTTTAAATTATAAAATAACATTTGATTTTGAAGTAATCTCTTTTTTGTCTGAATTATTTTGAACTTCTGGAGAAAGGTGTTGCATAAATAGAAATTACTGTATTTTGCCATGTATAGTGTGTACCCACGTTTTTGCCCAAAACTTTCAGGAAAAAGAAATATTTTGTTTTAATTTTTTATTCAATTTTTTACTTATTTATATGTAGAAACAAAACCAATTATTGTATTCCAGGGTACTATTTTGCCTATGGATATCATTACTGCTTTCTTGAGTTATACTTTTGATGCTTAAGCATAAATAAAAGAATTAAAAACATTTATGTAGATATGGATTCAGTACTACCCATGTATAATGAGTATCCTTATTTTTCCCTCAAAAATTTGGGCAAAAATAGTGTGCATTATACACAGCAAAATACGGTATTAATGAGTTTTAAAGAAATATCCATTTATAGTTTTAGGTCTATATATTCCCAGGGATATTTTATTTTATCGTTTCTTTCCTTTTCCTTCCTTGTCACAGTTGAGGGTATTATTCTTATATGGGTCTATATCAGGATGTTTAGAGGGAAGAAAAAGAGCCCCATTAATGATAATATAAATAGAGTGGGAGTATAATTAAAATATAGAGCAGTAAGAGAGTGTGAGTTGGATTTAATGACTCATTTCTAATAGCTGGATGCCTGAGATGTTCATTATCACCCAGGAAGCTCCATCTCCATTTGTCTCACAAGCTGTGTGATCTTAGAGGCTTCACATCTGCTCTGTCCTCTTTCTTAGCAGAGTGCTCTGCAAGTTTCTCAGTTCCTACTTCCTCAAATTGTCAGAAGATGGTTTCAAGAATGCTGAGTCTGGTACTAATTCCTTCTAGAGTCAGCACTCAGACTACTGCATCATAGAGGTTTACATTCTTGCAATCCAATGTATGGTCCACAGGTCAACAATATTAACAATATTAACTGCATCATACAGGGCACATGTTTCTTCCTTTTAACTGCATCCAAGAAGTCACCTGCTAAATAAATAATAATAAATGAGGATGAAATGCAATGGATTATCTTGGACTGACCTGGAACAGAAAAAGAACATTAGTGGGAAAACTGGTAAAATACAAATAAAGTCTATGCCAATGTTAAATTCATTAGTTTGGGTACATGTGACATGGTTATTTGAGATGTCAACTTCAAAAGAAGCTTACTGAAGGGTACATGGTGGAAACTCTGTAAAAATCTTTACAATTCTTATGTAAATTTAAAATTTATAATTGTTTCCAAAAAAGTTTAAAAATTATAGCTGTGTTGCAAACGAATGCAAAAATCCCAGTGGCATATGATACAAATTTTCTTTATCTCAAAGTTTAATTGGTCTGTGCAAGGCCCAGCTTATCTCAGGTGGGCTCACTCAGGAATTAGAGAGCTCTGTTGATCTTAGCTTGATTCTTTCATTTGCGTGGGGATGGACTCTCTGTTGGCATGTTGATAGTGGCCTTGAGTAAGGCAACAGGGAAACATGGAACTATTCTGTATATTTTTCACCATCATGGTCATTTTAGCATGGCCACAGAAGAGGTCAATAATGAGTAATTGAAAATACAAAATTTGTTTTGATGCAGGGATTGTAATTATGAGTCAAATAAAGTTACAAAGCTTGCCCATTATCAGGGGTGGAAAACTGGTGCTGTCTCTGATTTTAGAGAAATAGCAAAACCACATGGCAATGGGTGTGGGTACATGGAAGTTTAAATACCTGAGGTGGCTGTTGCAAACTTACATATATGCTGATGATATATGAATCAGCAATGCCTTTCATTTTGCATATTGAGTAATCTAAGTAATATAAGTCCAATCTCATCGTCTAGCACTGATAAAAAATTCAGTGCTAATATTGTTATGCTTGTTTCATATTTTAAAGGTTATATTAGGAAAAGTATTCCTGTTTTTTCTGATAATTTTTAAAATTATTATATAGTTTTCTTCCTGAAAACAAAACAAAAAATTTGAACATAAAGCAAAAGCAAAAAGGTCAAATTCAATTTGAAGGACATAATTTCTTCTCTATTTGCATTTATCTCTTCTTATCAAACCTATATAACTAGAAGCACATAAAGGCCCAATTCTATACCGATTACAATTTTGAATCTAAACCATTAAAACCTGAAATCACTACAATTAAAATTTTTATTTTAAAAAATGAAAATAGGTATTGGACATCCCCTTTGAAAGGACTCCTGGAACTTGCATCCATAAACCCCCCTTCCATCTCTCACTTGGCACTCATATGCTCATATTGGGTTGGCCAAAAATTTCATTTAGTTTTTTCCATAAGATGGCTCTAGTAGTGCTTAGTTGTCTTTAACATCATTCAAAACAATTTTGCTGGATTGTATTGTGACAGCTGTCACATCAGCAGGCATTTAAAAATACATAAAAAATGATGAATTTTTGTCTAGTCATTTAATATTGAAGATAGAAAGAAATATGCAACATTTTGGATATATTATGCTTTATTATTTCAAGAAAGGCAAAAAATACAATTGAAACACACAAAAAATATCTGTGTAGCATAAGGAGAAGGTTCTGTGACTGATCGAACATGTCAAAAGTGGTTTGTGAAGTTTCTTGGTACTATTGCCATTGTGGCCAAATAATTCTTTGCTGTACAACTGTCTTATGCATTGGAAGATATTTAGCAGCACCCCTGGCCTCTTCCCACTAGAAGCCAATAGTGGGAGATAGCCGACACACTCAAAATATCCAAATCAATAAAGTTACAGGTGAAAATGAAAAATGTGTCTCTTAATTTATAGAAAAAACTAAATTTACTTTTGGCCAACCCAATAGTAAGTGAATAAATGTGGTTCTACTTAAGGAATGTGATTTTCATAATTGTAAATTTCAGAACACTTGTAATTGATTTCTTCAGTTATACCCTGAGAACACATCCATGCTCTGTTGAAACTGACGCCTGTTAAATGACCTTAGTGAGAGTTGCTTTGAAAAGGTAGCAAAAAAGAAGGGAAACTTTCAGAAACTATCACACCAAGTCAGTTGCTATTACACAGATAAACTTGGAAGCAGAGCATGACTAGGGTAAAAAGCAAAACAATCAAACCTTCCAAATTATTTATATGTGTATCACCATGTCTTCTTTGTTGGAGTCCAAAAATATACCAAGGTGATAAAATCAGTTTTGTAAAATGTGCCATCCAATTGGGTCAATGTTCTTATTTGGGTCAGATGTGACTCTGGTACTTGTTAAGAATACTGCAAAATCATACATTTTATTGTAAAGAATAAAAAAGTGATTATATATATATATATACATATATATACACACACACACCATATACATACGCACATAATTAATAATTACTTTTTTGGTACAGTGATGAATGTAGGGCAATTCAATGATATAGAGAGAGCAAAATGTGATGCCAAGTGCATAATCTCTCCTTTTGCTTGAAATTCAAAATGTATATGTTTCGGTATTAAATCTGAAGGATACCCCTTCTGGATCTGTACAAATATCTAACTAAATCTCATCCCCTAAATAAGAATTTACAAAGCACGCATACCTAAGTTTGTGCCTATAAATAGATATTTGTACAGAGATATTAAAAATGTACTTAGTAACCTCAATTAATATTCATTACATAATTACTGTGTGCCAAATGTTCTAGTGTTTGTATTATTGGTATTGTCTCTTCTTTTTAATGTTTGGTAGAATTTATCAGTGAAACCATTTGGCTGGAAGTTTCTCAGTGGAAATGTTTTTAACTTCAAATTCAATTCCTCTTAATAAATGCAGGGCAATTCAGGTTATCTGTTTGTTCTTGAGTGAGATTTGGCAGTTTGAGTATTTTAAGAAACTTGACTGTTCAAATTGTTGGTATAATACTGCTTATAAATTTCCCTTTTTACCACTTTTAGATCTGTATGATCTACGGCATTGTTCCCTTTCTTATCTTGGAATTGGTAACATCTCTTCTTTTTCCTGATCAATCTGGCTAAAAGTTTTATCAAGTTAATGGATATGCTCAAAGAACCAGCTTTCAGTTGCAGTGATTTTCTCTCTTGTTTCAGTTTTCAATTTTTTTATATCTGTTTTTATCTTTGTCATTTCTCTTGCTTATTTTGGGTTAAATTTGCTCTACTTTTCCCAATGTCTTAAGAATGAAGCTTAGGTCACTATTTTAAGACTTATCATATTTTTCACTAATGTAATTATTTAAAGCTATGTTTGCTCTATGCACTACCTTAACTGCATCCCCAAAATTTTGCATGTATTTTATCCATTTTATTCAGTCCCTAATATGTTATATCTTCTCCTTTGATTTGTTCCTTGATCCCAGTGTTACTTACAGGTACATTGTTTTCATTTTGCTTGGGAATTATCCAGATTTCTTTCTTCTATTGTTTTCTACTATAACCTCATGTTTGTTATATAGTATATTTGAATGATTTGAATACATTTTACTGAGACATGCATTAGGACCATGATATGATCTATCTTGGTAAAAATTCTCTGTGCATTTGAAAAGGATGTGTGTTTTGCTATTATTGAGTGGAGGGCCATAAAAATATACATTAGGTAAAGTTTATCATGTTGTTGAAGTCTTCTATATCCTTACTTATTTTTGTCTTTCTTCTATGAAATATTAAATCTCTCAGTATAACTTGGGGTATAATCCAGGACATTTTGAAATGAACTAGATATCAGATAATAGGTAGGGATTATTTTTAATGTTGGTATTATGGCTGTGCACATATGAAAACTTTCCTTACTTTTTAAAATTATGGGCTAAAGCATTTAGTATGAATTTTGTGTGTAATAGATGTTGTATAAGAAAGCATTAGAAAGAAAAAAAATAAGTTATGAGCATGAGCTAGCCTTACCAGATATTAAAATGAACCATTAGTCCTCAATTAAAAAAACGCTGTTATTTTAATATTTCACATTGCTTAAGCTATAAAACAGAGCAAGGGTGACTTTGAGATTAATAACATTTAGTGTTAAAGAGGAGCTAAAGTACCTTATTATTAGGAAAATAAAATTTAGTCCAGGTTCTGTGACTGAAGAATTGAAATAATATTGAAGATTATAGTTCATATCTTGCTGTAGAAGGTTGAAAAGTCCTGACCTATTAATGGCAACTCAGAAGTTTAGATGGACCTAGAGGGTATTACACTAAGTGCTAAATCAGACAAAGACAAGTATCATATATTTTCACTTATATGTGAAATCTAAAAAGCAAAATAAATGAACAAATAAAACAGAAACAAACTCATAGATAAGGAGAACCAAATCATGGTTGCCAGAGGTTTGGAAGGTTGGTAGACTGAGTGAAAAAGATGAAAGGATTAAAAAGTAAAAATTGCCCGTTATAAAAACACTCATGGGGATGTAAAGTAAAGCATAGAGAATATAGTCAGTAATATTTTAATAACTATGTACGGGGTCAGATGGGTACTAGACTTATGGTGATGGTCACTTTGTCAGTTATATAAATGTCAAATCACTATGTGGCACACCTCAAACAAATTGTATGTCAACTGCAACCGAAAATATTTAAAACAAAGTTTAGCTCTGCTTCAAGTTCAAAGGTATGTGTTAGTGGCTCTTGCCAAGCTCCAGGCAATATTCAAATCTCCTTTGCTCTACAGAGCAAGTCGAATGACACTGAGGCTTGGACTCTGAAGTCTGTTGATGGGGATCACTGTCTAGTTCCACATAAGAGCGATATTCACATAGAAATCCCACGGCGAGAGTAAAACAGAGTCAATAGTTAGGGACTAGTCCAGTGTTTGGGATTCCAGCCAGAAATATTTCTCTTACTAAATAATCGATACTATATACAAAGCCACATATCACTGAATTATTCAACAGCTCATCCTTCACACTACTGCCCTCATGTTCCACACAACGTTGTCACCTCATCACCCCATTGACTACAAAAGAAAGTCGTCACTCAGAATCTCTTTTTGCTGTTCATCTCATCTACACAACATCCTACATGGGGATCCCAGCTCCCAGGATAAACCCAGGACCTGCTTTAATGACCTTCACCTCCTAATCCGCCTGCCAACAGCTACTTGTTTTGATTACTGTACTCCAATATCATCTTCCTCTTGGAAGTCTTCCCAGACATTCCTTTTCCTCCCCACTTCCTCTGCTGTTGCGTGCCTCTGGCATCCTGATGCTCCTGCAATGCCTATGCTAATTTTTTGTTATTTCAAACATTCGTTTTCTTCCTTCAGATATGACCTATCTACAGGTAGGGTTTATGTGTTGGTTTTTAAATGCATATTGCCCAATGCAGGGTTTGCTGTGTAAAAGGATTCAAAACTGTTGTTGAACAAAGTGAACACAGTGTGAAACTGAAGAATAATTCATTATAAGATTAAAATTCACTTAAAATTGAAATGTTTTCCCTGCTTCATACATTTCTTTTATGAGTCATATGCCTGTAACTGTGGAAAGTAAAAAAAAAAATGTAGAAATATACACCAAGTAGTGTCATCAAAACTTGCATATGAAAAGTAAAAATTTCAATTCATGAGCCAGATGTTTTATCTATTCAATGCGAAACATCTGCATGTTTATGTAATCAGTAATGATTAGCTAATTTTGTTTTAGTTTTTCATCTGAGTGTTTAGTATCCTGTAAAACAATTTATATTTCTAATATAATAAAACATTTTATACACACAAAAATATGATTATGTTTAGTAGAATATCAGCTGGTTCCATTTCTTTTTTTTTATATTTTTACTTCTATAAATTTGTTTATCAGAATGTTTTATATGGGAAACATTCACACACTCCATACATACCCATAATTTAGGCATTCCCACCCACATTTTATAAATGAGGTTAGGTGTGTTGTCCCGAGGCATACAAGACTATGGCAATCTATGACTTGAAGCTAGGTCTTTCTGACTTCCAAGTAGTAACATCCAAGATAGTAACAAGTACATCATACTGAATTTTGGGATATAACTATAGCCCATCTCATACAGATCACTTTTTTAATATGGCATTTATTATCAAACCACACATTGAAAATCTCTTGTCACCTTCTCATGATAATCTCTGATTCCCTTCATATTTTATATGCTTCATTCATATGTTCCTTAAATAAAATCTTCACTAACATATAGTCTTAAGGTTGACATCATAGGTCCTAAGTAGCCTCTTCTCCATTGAGATACCATGACAGGTCTGAGAAGCTATCAAGATGGTCTCTAAGAATAAAAGCCCAGACAGGAAAGAGAGAGGAGGAGGTAGTATTATAATCTCAACAAAAAAACTTCACTATTACATTGAAATACCAATACAGTGTTTCTATGAATTGCAAGTGACAGTAAAAGATATGCTCAGAAAGATTTTGACATCAAATAAGTTGGTGAAATGCTGGATTTGGCAAACCTGAGTTACATTAGGGGAGGATTTTTCCAAGCTTTTAATATGCTGAAGTATGTGTTGTAAATTTGCATGGAGTGGAGCATCTTATGTAGCAGTTTCCAAATATTTGTGATCATGAAACCCTTTTTCCAAGGAGTATCCTGTATGACCTATGCCAAACAGAATGCACTTTTTCAAAGAACTGGAATATCAACAACTGCCAACTAGATTTTGTAACTACTTTTCCTAGCTCTCAACAAGACTTAGAGCTTTGACTACTAAAGCCATGGAATACACAAAGGACTTATCACAAAGTTCTATAATAAAAATATATGGACAATATCACATATATTATAAAAGAGCATAAGGTTCTTGAACAGAGGGAAGTTCTATAGAAAGAACTAGATTAAAACTATGTTCATATTAACCCAAGACTCCTTTGAACCATGTTGTGCTAGGTTTCCTGTACTAGGGAAGTAGGGTTAGTTTATAATCTAATGTAAACATTTTAAAAATAAGGACCTTAGGATTTAGTGATATACCAAATACTTTCAGCAAAAGGACTGAAATCTAAGAAGAATACAAATGAAAATGAAAAGAATCACTAGGAAATGAGAACTTTCTATTTGAAACTAAAATTACTTTACTGAATCACCTATAAGACCCTTTACTATTTTCACTTGATGTTTGTTTACACAGATGTCAACTATCTATGAGTGGGGGGGTCTCATTCCATGTCCCATATTCCCATGCTCCTTCCTGCTTGCTTGTGGCTGACTCCTGTATTTCTGTTCATACAACAGTCTGTTGAGATGAGATTAAGCTAATTAGATCATCTGTTAAGTATTTGAGTTAATTGCATTTTTTTCCTAAAACATTTCCTATTCATGACACTATTTTAGAGTCTCTACAGAAAATAATATTCTTTTTAAAATTTTTATCTACAAAATATTCAATCAAGAGTAAGAGCTCTACAATCAAAAGAGGAATTAGATTCTGTCTGACTCTATCACTTACTAATTGTTGTGACCTTGAGAAAGTTCCTCAGTTCTCTAGACCTATTTCCTTTTAATTCCAATAGCTTATATGATCCTAATTGCTAGGATTGTTGTCACAACTGAACAAGATAAAGCATATAAAGCACAGGATCCTTCAGACTACATTCTCAATAAATCCTAGCTATTGTGATGCCGATAATAGTGATGATGGTGGAAAGAGGTTAAAAGAATATCACTAGAAGGAATACTGGACTAGAATCGGTCATTTGCAAACCTCCATGTGTATTTAAAAACAACCTACTGTGCTTGTACTGGGCCTACAGCCCCATGGAGCTGACTCAGTGGGAAGAAGAAGTGATTCTGCCAGGCAGGCCTCCAACAACACAGAAGCATTGGACTGACTAGTGGACTGCAGGTTCTATCGCTTACCTATCCCACTGTGACTTTGAATGCTCCCTTGACCCTCCTGTGTGTTTGCATAATGCCCATCCTTTGTTCATTTTGCTCTTGCTGTCTGGCATGGCAGACAGGGGACTTGCAGCTTTTGCCGGGAGAGTGGAGTAGCCACTGTCTCTAATGTCTGTCCTGAAAGCAGCAGATTCTCAGAAGAGCACTGTCTCCCTCATTTTTTTAGCAAGAATTCATTTATTTATTTTTTTGTAAACAGAGTAGTTCTGGTTGCTTGCTAAAGAATATATTACTTGGAGCCTGATATATATAGGGAGTACAACAAGAAAATGAACAAGAATCATACGTATATGCACAAATACAAAATAGTTTGTGTGTGATAAAAAATTCCATTTGATATCACTGCCTTGAATATTCCAGGGGTATCAAACTCACGGCCCAGGGCTGCGTGTGGCCCAGGATGGCTACGAATGGGGCCTGACACAAAATTGTAAATTTATTTAAAGCCTTTTTTTGCTCATCAGTTTTTCATTAGTGTTTGCGTATTTAATGTGTGGCCCCTGACAGCCCTTTTTCTTCCAGTGTGGCCCAGAGATGCAAAAAGGCTGGATGCCCCCGATAGCCAGTTGTTTCATTTCTCCCCTTTTGTTGAAGGTATAATATACCAGTCAAATAAAATAGCAATTCACAAATTTTCCTAGAAAATGAAAGCCAGGGTACTTGGTCATTTCACACATAAACTCTTATCCTAGCTTTTCCCCTTTTTGACAAACTATCTTTCTTGACAATTCCCCTTGAATTTTGATGAATTCATTCAGGATCAATGGTATTTTTTTTTCCTTCCTATGTATTCAGAGGAGGTGAAAGGCAGATGTAGACAAAACGGGTGCCTCAGGCAAAGGCCAGGGCAGCAGTGCAAGACCCGATGATTACTGTTGCCTCCTGCAGTTTATTCTGTGAATCCCAAGTTGGAGTCCAACTGTGTAAAGAACAGCAGAAAACCTGGCCTTACTTTAAACAGATACAAGCCAAGAGGATGTAAAGTCAACAGAGCTCATATGTCCCTTGGTCAGGGGTAGAGCAATGGGGCTTTTTCTGCCAGTCTCCTCAAATCAATTCTCTAGCCACGGGGATGTCAGAGGTCTGACAGGGAATAGACCGTCACTTGACTAGTGGGAAAACCAAAAAGCCTGTGGGGGAAAAAAGCATCTGTGAAACATAGCCCTCTGAAGAATGAATAGCAATATCTTAATATTAGCATCTGTTATTATGAGTTATGATTTTTTAAGGCTTTGTCTCAGGATCTGCCTTGAGTAGTAAATGATCCTGCTTCCAGGCAATTTGCCTTGTGAAAGAAAACACTAATTGAGCAGGTCTTGAAGGCCCAGTCATTCTGCGGATAATTCCAAGATGATGAACTATCATGGCTGGACAAATAGGGAACGTAGGAAGCTTATTAAATCATTGTTTACATGATAGAAATGATTTCTGATCACAGCTAGCTCCCTGAATAAAGTCAAATTAGACAGGTCCTGTGCGTACGGGAAGCAGAGTCTGACAACAAGAGCTGTGGGGTCTCTGTACTAGTATTAACTCAAATTGAACTCATGTTTGACTCTAAAAGCCAGGGGTAGCTAAAGTTTAAGAATTTCGGTATTAATGGTGGTTTTTCCTAAATGAAACAGCTGTCAAGCTCTCCCCCAGCGAAAATATACATCAAAGAAAGTAAGTCTTTCTGGTACAGTGGTTACTTTCTTCAACAGTTCATCATCGTCTCACAAAACAATGTTTCCCCATGCACTTACAAAAATGATGTTCTTCACATTCACATGCTACCTTCAAATATGTCAGAGCACAATGTTTACCACTGAGGTGTCAAATAAAAGTGATTTGTCATAGAGATCCTTTATTTCTAAGTTTATTACATTCCAGGTATGTACTCTGAGAGGCTGCTTAGTATACTCACAACATCCCACATTGTCCCTGGGACTCGAGTCAGAAGGTCTACCTCTGTATCAAGCAAGAGGGTGGATTTTGTGATTATTGCAAAACTCATTTTAATTAATACTTTCTGAAAAGGCCTTGATTTTTATATTACTTTGTATCTTTGCTGAATATTTTTCAGACAACTACTCACTTTGATCAATAAGCAAAGCCAAGTTTTGCTTGTAAAAATATATTTTCCTAATTTTGAATATGGAGTCTGAGGCTTGGTTAAGGTATTTTTCAAAATGTTATCCAGCACCCAAGCAAAAGGCTGAAGTGCTTAGAGAAATACGTGTAAACAAAGATCACTCCCATACATCCTTTCTTGCAGATTTTTAAATGGACTCAGAAAACCCTAGTATATTATGTATTTGGTATATTTTATATAGAATATTTAAAAATCTAAACTGTGTAACTTGACAAAAGAGCTTAATCAAGGAGGTGAGGACATCTTTTAGTTCTTTGAGTAAAAGTGTTAATTCAAAATTACAACATTTCTTTTCTTTTCTTCTTCTTTTTTAAGGAATATGGCAAGAAAGATATTGTACTACTGCACTAAAAGATATTTCTATTTCAAGTGCCAATTTTTCTCTCAAGACATTCTTTATATTTCCATCAATCACTATATTGGGACAAAGTTATAAATAAAAGCAACAGTTTCATCATATATTCCTGAGCGAACCACACCCACAGAGGGACGAGTGACAGTGAAAAGGATGGGGCTTCAAGAATGACCAGCACCTGGCACATGGGGGATGTGGAAGTGATGACATCCTCAATAGGTAAATGGAATTTATATGCAAAAGCTCTGGAAAAAAATAAGCAGAAGTTGCCAAAATAATTTTGACAGAACTGAAAGAAATCATTTCTTGTGTTTTTCCAATTTCAAGTACAGTAAACTTTTCTTGGATAAATCCTGATCTTCATTACAAGGAATATCCTGAGGAACACAAAGAAACTTCACAGACAATCCAGAATTTTGAAACACATTTCCTATAGAGATATATCTGAGAAATAATTCAATCGACATTAATCCATCTCTGATGAAAAGTTGAGGATTCACTTTACCAAAGTCATCTTTTCTCTTCACATATGTTTGCATTTGGATGTACTTTGTGAGACAAGGAAGAAAACCATAAAGACATAAAATTTAAAAAAAAGATAATCCTAACTCCGTGAATGAGAAAATCTTTTGGAAGGCCTCATAGGCAATTTCTGCCTGCATTATAATAATATTGAAGTTTATTTTTTAAATTTTAGTTGGAAATAAAGTGAATGCCAACATGTTTTACAGTGATGTAGGGTACCAAAGGAAATACCTGGGTCTACAGATGTGTGGTTAATAACAGCTTGTGCGATGTTGACAGCTACTACTTAACTGCTCATTGTTTTTAAGAGTTAAAGAAATGTGTTCTCTCTTTCTGCCACTGTGGACATCACTGATTTAGGAATCCCCACACAAAAGTACATATATCATTGATACAGCCTTAGTCATTTTTTGAAGGTGTGTAATTTTAATAATTAACTCATAATGATGACTCTCCAATGACATGTTTTTGATCACCACCCAGACTTGTATTTGATGCTTAGAGGAAAGATAGATATTTCAAAGTTGATGAAACTGACCCAGAAATAAATTGACTTACTCAAGAACCCACCATCAGAAACAGGTAGAATTAAAATGCATGCCTTTTGATTTTCAGTGCCAGACAGTGATAGACATCCAATACAAGTTGAACAAGAGATTTTTAAGTATAAAAGAATTTGATGATATATGCCAAGCAATTATTCTGTCGAAGTATGTCATAAATTTCAATTTGCACTTCAAGGTTTTTTTCTGCTAAAACATATGAACTGTATTACAAATTGTTTAAAATATCACAAATAAGATATTTGAAAAATAGTACTGTTATTATAAAAATATAAAAACATTAAAATGAAATATGTTAGATTCATTTCTTAGTACATCTTCAAAAATAATAAATTTTGTTTTCAGTTGTCTTTATCCTTTCAAGTTTTCTCTCACATTCTGCTTGATATGCTACCTCTGTAGGTTATTAGCCAGCACTTGCTGAGTGGTGCAAGGAGATTCAGTTTATCTTACATGGTTCTATATTCCATGCTTTAAAAATCAAGAACTACACTATGTAATTTCTGAAAGCTCCTTCAGTTTCATATAAATGCAACTGTAAATGATAGTGTTTCCTATGTGCCAATCAGTGGGCTAAGTACTTTATAAGTACTATCTCATGTAAGCCTCACAAAAGTTCCATGATGTAGGATCAGGCATTATCAACCTTGTATAAACTGGGAAACTGAGGCTTAAAAAAGTTTAACAATTTAGTCACAGCCGAGTGAAGGTGAAAGTTAGAAGTCAACCTCAGGTCACCTGACCAGAGCCCATGCTCTTAATCATTACACATCACCATTCCTATTGTAAAGAGCAGAGTCTTGAAATAGGAAGGTCAGAGCTTGCTGTAATCACTGTGCACATAATAGCTATTACCCAATAGACTAATGCCTCACTATCAGAAGTAAGGTCTGCAGACCAGCTGCATCAGCATTACCTGAGTGCTTATTAAAAATGCATAATCTCAGCCTCGGCCCCCAGACCTACTTTCAAATTCTGCATTGTAACAAGATGAATACAGGATTCACATTCACATTACAGTCTGGAAAGAGCTATCCTAAAGAACATTTAAGAAAGAACACAGATATACAGGGAAGAAAATGGCCACATATTACCTGATTTTAAGAAGTGAACAATGTCATTCATTAAAAATATTTTTCTTGGGCCTTCAACCTAATCATATACTGGGTAAAAAGGAAAACAGAAAAATTTCTATATAAATAAAATGAATGCAGTGTGCAAAATTCAACGCACATAATCACCAATACAAGGCTACGGTCAAGCTCAATGAATCATTTTTGTGCCTGGATTTTTTCTTTTTTTGCCTTTAATCCGTCCATATCTGCTGTTCAAGTCACTGAAAATAAAGCCAGGTTTTTAAATAAATTTCTGTGTACTGTTCGTACAATAGTATAGAAAAGGCCAACATAAAAGCAAAAATTATCAGCAAATATGCTTTTTGGTAATACCACTCAGGTAGCATTCTTCCCTTCCATATT
The DNA here is from genome assembly GCA_004027735.1 of Carollia perspicillata. NCBI lineage: Eukaryota > Metazoa > Chordata > Mammalia > Chiroptera > Phyllostomidae > Carollia > Carollia perspicillata. The sequence continues at coordinate 24,804 of PVKM010004854.1, read as the reverse complement.
TAACTATCATGGCTCCTGCTACATAGAAAGTCAGCTATGTCTATCAGTTTCCTTTTTATATGTTGTAGAAAATCTAGCAAGGGTAACTTTACATACATTTTTCCCCCTTTTTAAAGATGTAACTTTTATCACTATTTTGCTTTTTATCTTTTAATTTTTTTTACTTGTCATCATAATTTTAATTTTTTTAAACTTGTTGAAATTGTTGTTCAAGTACAGTTGTCTGCATTTTCTCCCCCACCACTCCCCCCACCCCAGCCATTCCCACTTCCCACCCTTGATCCTAACCCCCTTTGGTTTTGTCCATGTGTCCTTTATACATGTTCCCAAAAACCATAATTTTGCTAGCTGAATAATGGCTGAGTAACATTTCAGAGTATATCAACACTGAAAAATAAAACAATATTGTAACATTATGGGACAAATGTAATCTTAATCCCTAGACATTTAAAAAGTTATGTGTTATTACTTGCAGGACCAACAAAAACTGTTTTCTTTTTATTCATTTTTTATTGTTATATTCTATAAGAGCTGTCCCAGTTTTATTCCCTTTGCCCTCCTCCACCCATCCTACTACCATCTAAATGGTGTAATGTTTACTAGTGGCACTATAGTATGTCTAATGAAATAGATTAAAACATCTATATTTATTTTATACTAATGAAAACATATAGAAACCAAGTGAATATTTATATTATTGTCTGGAAAAAGGTTAACCAGATGCAGTGAAAACAGAGTAAAATGTCTTAGGAAAGTCAATGCCCTGTCAGTTTATCTATATTTTCTTCCCATGAAAGTAATTGATTTAACCTAAATTAATTTTTGTGAGAGTTAGAGCTATTTGTACTTTTTTGGTATTTTAAGAAATATCCCTTGGGTTTCTTAATTTTTCTCCTTCCTTCCTTCCTTCCTTCCTTCCTTTCTTTCTTTCTTTCTTTCTTTCTTTCTTTCTTTCTTTCTTTCTTTCTTTCTTTCTTTCTTTTTCTTTCTTTTTCTGCTGCTGTATTTGATTCTAATTGAGTAGCAAAAATACACTTTGTGGTCAGCTCCAATGTTACAGTTCTCCCTGATCAATATGCCTCAGGCTGGTTTATTTGTGCCTTCAGCTGTTAAATCTCACTCTTTAACAGGAATCAACCCTGCAAAATACAGTTCTTCTTAGTTCAGGTGGTATGTTTTGTATGCTTGGCATAAATAATATACTCAGATTCTTAAGGGTCATTGGAGAAAATGATCAAACCACAATGTCAAAAACAGACATTTTATCTTTTCTTTATTTATTACCAGAGTAGGGAATTTAATAAAATTAGTATAGATTTTAATTTATGACAATAAAGTCATATGAGGTAATATAATGAGTATCAATGTAGCCCATATGATTTCATCACCTGCTATAAATATATGAGTCTGCTGGGATTCTTGGCGGAGATAAGAAACTTGAACAATTAGCAGAAGTATTAATTTACAACTAAGTCATTGTTCTCATAATATATCTATTACTAAAGATTTAATTGTGTTCCAAATTCATATTCTTGTTAAATACTTCAAAGTGTCACAAACCCTAAAAATTAGTTTGAACTTGCACTATAGTTATCAGTTCCTTAAGAAGGTACCTCTCCAGCCATTGCCTATATGCACAATATATTTATTGTTATTGTGTAATTAATCCAGTTTGAAGCCAGAATGTATGTCTGGGGCACATTTCAGAAATATGAATATCAGACTATGTAGTGATTAACTTAGGTAGCAGGTTAATTCATTAACTCATGAAGCTTAAGCGAAGTTAGGTTGGAAATTGTCCAAGTTATAAGAATGGTATTACAGATCAGTTTTGGTCTAGAGGACAGTAATGTTAAGGTTAGTTGCAATCAGGAGGACTATGTTCAAGGCCAATAATGGTTCAAGAATAGGAATATTGGCCATTTGATGCAGAAAGATCAGCAATAGACTTTAGAACCATGGATAGCTCCCCTAAGAGTCTTGTAACAAAGACATTACTGAGGCATCCAATATTCAAAATTAAAACCTAATTGTTCATTACTGAGAATGTTCTGGCTTACAAAAGTTCACCTTCTGTATAGTTGAACTACTGACACAGAGGTCTTCATAGTACCTACATAATGGAGGAGATTCATTTTATATAGCTTGACTGGGGTCTCCACAAATACATTCAAATGTTCACTGGGCTCACAAGATCACCATGCATCCTCTTAGCCTTCCGGTATTCAGGAAACTCAAAATCCCTGTCTCTACCAGATGGCAGACCAATCTGAGGCAGTCACTAGCCCTACACAGTGACCCATAGTAAGTAGTGAGATATAAATATAATACCTTGAAGTTTGGTAGAATAAACCATTTTTTTTCAAATAAAGTTACAAACATAGCGCTCATTTCAACCCTATGTAAGGGAATTAAGAGAAGTGGTTTTGTGCCTGTTTTATACATACAGAACAAGCATGCTGGAAAGTTCAATGACTTTTCCCAAATCACAAGCCAGTGAGGACAGAGTCAAAATAAAAATTCAGATGTTTGTTCATCTAAACCCATTATATGGTATAAATTCAATTTAAAGCAACATGACACATAGATATTTAAATCTCAAAATTATACTTATTATTAATCTAATTATAAAGCTATAATGTCTGTAAGTTTCTGAGATTTTCCCCCTCTCTTCAGGGTTAATAATACCTTAATATATCTTCTGTCCAGTGGCATAGTTTAGATCCTCTCCCAAATCTCTGTCAGCAGCCCAGACTGAGGGGTTTCATGAACAAGAAAAAAACTATTCCAAGTGTATGCAGCAAAGAAGAGTGACACCTCACTTCTGCCCTGAAATACTTACAGTTTGTTCCCCTTTAAAAAATAGAATTATTGCTTGTAAATGGCTGCCTACCTAAGGACTACCTTTCCCAGTTTATGTCATTGATGTCAATGACTATGTTTCTCAATGGAATGTAAGGAGGTACAAATTCCCATCCAAAGTTGTTAAGAATTGGGCAGGTTTTCCCCTGCTCTCTTTTTCCATCCCCAGTGAAGGGGATGGAAATTCCCCTTATATATCTGTGAAATATAAGGGGCTTATGTTCCTTAATTACTTTATGGAAGTCTGTCTGACCAGAAATACCTGACTATAAAGTGAGCAAAAAATAAATATTTATTATGTTGAGTCACTGAGATTTGAGGGGAACAGCTAGCATCACCATATGTAATGCAGCTTCTAAATTCTTCTTTTAGTACAGGGATTCTCAACAGGGGAAACTCTGTCCCCCAAGGGATATTTGACAATGTCTAGAGACATTTTGGGCTGTCATAACTGGGGTGGAGGAGAGTTGTGCTATTGGAATCTAAAATAAGTAAAAACCAGGGATGCTGGTCAACAGCTTATAATGCAGAAGACAACCTGGCCTCTACTCCCCGAGGAAAGAATTTACCAACTCCAAATGTCAACGGTGCCACTTTTGACAAGTTCCATTTAGTATAAATGAACATAAGGCATAATAAAAAGTCTAGGAGAATATACCAAAGAAAAGGGTAAGAAAATGTCCCTAAATGAGCACATTAAATCTTGACATTTTTAAATTCATCTTATCTGTGAAATGGGGGATATAGTCAATACTTAATCTAAGATCAGACGTAGCATGCTCTCCTTAAGTATATGTGCTCATTCTCTTTCTGCCACTGAAGTTTAACAACTCAATGTCCATGTCCTCAAAGTCCCATCTTACTAGTAGTATCAGATTTGAGCCTAAGAGCAGTGATGGTAGGAAAAGACCACTCACAAGCAAGCAAACCAGTTCCAAATCTTTTTTTCATTGCTTGTCCTTATACTTTCTTTCTGGGGCTCAATCTGTCTGAGACACCCACAGAAGCCTTGTATTTCTGTAGATTTAAAAAAAGGTCAGTGTAAAAAATAGGACAAGGTGAGATCATATTAGGCAAGTAAATTAGTTTAACAAACAAGCCTTGTTCACTGCCATCAAGTGTGTTATTGTTTTAGCATTTTAGAGATCTAGGAAATGCAGAAAAAAATCTGCAGGACTTACTATTCAAGTTTAAGGCTTTTTTTCTTAAACTTATGTGGCCCTCTTTCAAATTAGTTTAGTTAATAAAGTGTTTATATTCATTAATTTTCTGTCTCCACCTACTTATATTTCTTTTGATTAAAGTATCATTATTGAATAGAAAACTGAATGACAAATGGGCTTACAAGCTTTAAATAAATAGCTATAATTTCATCATAAATGAGGATCACTTTTGCTTGGCAGTATGGAGACCTCCCGCACTTTCCCCAAATTGCTTTGTGCCATTTTATATCAAACTAAGGACAAGAAATATTAGGTACTTTGACAGGAACTGAGAAATCTCTTAAGGGCATAATAAAGAGCAAATATAATAAAGCCTTGAAGAGCTTTAATTCATTTCAAATAAATGTTTTCAACAAACACAATGCAGATATTTCCCAGGATGCATTATCTCAATGTACAGGATTAAACAAAAGTACTAAGTTAAGTAATTTGGATAAGTCATATAGAAGTAAACGGAACAAATTAGGAATCATTTTTTTCTGTTTATTCTCACCCATAAATAATACATGCAGGTCAGAAATAAATTCAATAGGGAGTAATTACATGCTGATAGTTTATTTTCAAGTGGACACAAAATTATCATTGTATATTTTCTGAATGTTAATAGTAATATAATAAGTGGTAACTGTTTTCTAGAACATGGAAACCAAAGTTCTTATACTCTGAAGTGCTCAGGATTTGATGCCTTTTTGGGGGTTATTTCAGAGGTAAATCCCTGAGGGATAAATTTCAATGAGAACTGAGTGATGAAAAGGATAGTATGCCAATGACTGATGAAGCTCTGACTGTGAATGGACATTCCTTTCATTCCGTGGGATTTATGCAATAACTGGCTTCAGAAATGAGCAGTGACACCTACAAATCAGACAAATACCATTATAGGAAATGGTTCTGGAGGTTGGGACAGAGGGGTACGTTAGAGAAAAACCTGTGAATAAATTAATATGTGCTCAGGAATCCAGTATTGACTTGAAACTCAAGTATTTCAGCTGCAAATGAAATTTCTTTATTGTCATTATTGTCATCTCAGTTACCTGGGGACATGATGTTATTTCTCAGACGCGATTTCTGGTTTACTGCAGTGAGACCATATAACAACAAAATCTCTGTCAGAACCAAACACACTGGACCCGAACAAAAGAACAGTGCAGGCTCACTACCTAACTAAAGCAATAAAAAACATCTCTCTAAAGAATATAGTGCTTTGACTTTGAACAAGCAGCTTCATATTCTATGGCTTTATCAATGTCACTTGTCTGCTGTATTTCCCATTTTCAGAGGGATGTTATATATGACAATAGAAAGACAGGGAGGTGGAAGACAGATAGCTAAACAGATAAAATGTATAGATAAATAAACATTTTTGGATATTCTATGTAATATGTAAATACATAATATGTACATATAATTACACAATAGGTAATTATGTAGTATAAATCTTCAGCTCAGAAATTTTTCTGCATTCACACAAATCGGTAAACTAGGACATGGCCTTCATAGTAAATTTTAATTAAGTCATTAATTAATTCCATTAAAAATGCTGAGTCCAGCCCTGGCTGGTGTGGCTCAGTGGATTCAGTGCTGGCCTGTGAACCAAAGGGTCACTGGTTCAATTCCCAGTCAGGGAACATGCCTGGGTTGTGGGCCAGGTCCCCAGTTGTGGGACCTGCAAGAGGCAACTGATCGATGCGTCTTCTCACACATCGATGTTTCTCTCCCTTTCTTTTTACCTTCCTTCCCCTCTCTCTAGAGGTAAATAAACAAAATATTTTTTAAAAATCTTGAGTTCATTCACAGTGTATCCAAAAGAGGCAGAATCCAAAGAGGCGTAATTCATGGCTCTCAAAAAGTTCATGTTAATCGGTGACACATACCGTTGCAAAACATTGTGATAAATACAATGACAGATGCATGCTAGGAAATTAATAGTAACACAATATAGAAAATGATTCATTCTGCTTGAGTGGATCAAGCTTTACAGAACACACTGAACTAGGACTAAGAATGATCAGGATTTCCCCACTCAGATTAGAAAAAAGAAAATCAGGGCAGGCGTAAGAAGTAGATGTATACAGGGTAGGGAAAAAGTAGGTTTACAGTTGCTTGTATGGAAAATAATACAACAATTAATAAATAGTAATACAAGAGTATACTGTGTTTTGCATACTCACAACTGTAAACTTACTTTTGCCCTACCCTGTATGTCTGAGGTATGTGGTGGTATATTAACTTAGTTTTTCCAGAAGCATAGCTTAAGGCAAATATTTATATGTTAGTTCTTTACCGGTGAGAGAAACCCCAAGGAGGCATGAAGGAAGGAAATGGAGAGTGAGATATTAAAGGAAAAGAGTAAGTAGAACAGAAACTATCAATATTATAGAGC
>PVKM010004854.1:0-18236 GCA_004027735.1 Carollia perspicillata | reverse complement strand
TATGTTTTTCAAAATATTGACAACATCTGATATGAAGTTCACAGAACTAGTGCAAGAAACAGTATTTTCAAAGTCCTCAAACTGAAGTACTACTTTTCTCCATAAATTTTAAAAAAGGAAGAACACAAAGCAGTTGAACAGGTTTTAGTTGAAGCAAAAGTCAAGCTTTAAATATTTGCACAGCTGGTCATTATTTCTTTTTATTAATTTTATTTTAATTGTTATTCAAGGACAGTTTTCTGTCATTTACTCCCGTCTCAATCCACCCCCCCCCAGTGCTCCCCACCTCCCTCCCCTTTCCACCCCCCTTAGTTTTGTCCATGTGTCCTTTATACTTGTTCCTATAATCCCTTCCCTTTTTCCCCTGAAATTCCCTCCCCTCTCCCCTCTGGTTACTGTCATCCCATTTTCTATTTCAATGTTTTTGGTTATATTTTGCTTGCTTGTTTGTTTTGTTGCTTAGGTTCCTGTTAAAGATGAGATCATATGGTATTTGTCTTTCACTGCCTGGCTTATTTCACTTAGCATAATGCTGTCCAGTTCCATCCATGCTGTTGCATAGGGTAAGAGCTCCTTCTTTCTTGCTGCCATATAGTATTCCATTGTGTATGTGTACCATAGTTTTTTGATCCATTCATTTACTGATGGGCATCTAGCCCAGAAATAAACCCAAGTCTCTATGGTCAGTTAATATTTGACAAAGGGGGCAACACCATAAAATGGAGTAAAAATAGTCTCTTCAACAAATGGTGTTGGGAGAACTGTACAGCTACATACAAAAAAAAAAAAGAAAGAAAGAAACTCGAGCACCAACTTACACCATACTACTTCATTTTAAGACAGTATATCCAGGAGGGGGGGATTAAGAATATATTTGCTGTCAGAGCCCTGGCCAGATAGCTAGCTCAGTTGATTAGAGGGCCATCTCAATACACCAAGGTTGCAGGTTTGATCCCTAATCAGGGCACATACAAAAATCAACCAATGAATACATAAATAAATGAAACAACAAACTGATGCCTCTCATTTTCTCTCCCTCCCTCCCTTCCTCTCTCTCTAAAATCAATTTTAAAAAAAGAATATATTCACCATTTCCCACTTCACATCAGTCAAAATTTCAGCTTCAGTGTTGCACATGTGTAGATGCCAAGTGTATCCTATGGCATTTCACACCTCAGCGGAAACTGGGAAACCCCAGGGGAGAGGCGAGAGTTGCAGAGGACAGGCATAGGACAAGGTGCCATCACGTGAGGTGAGTTACCACAAAATGCGGGATAAAATAAGAGGTCACAAACTAGGGGCAGATGAAGTCAAAAGCTGTTAAAGGGGTTCTTAGGTGTTTAATATGGCCCACTCTTTGCAGTCTTTGAGATGTTCATCCCATCTACCTTAAAGGGGACATACTTAGTGAAGAGGGTCATCCAGGCCCTGAACTGGGGAAGGAAATTCCAGGGTTTCAGTTGACAAAAGAATGGCTAAGGGAAGTACTAGCTCCCATGGAGAGGAGCAATGGCTATAGGAAGTCCAGAATGGTGCCCTCCAGAGGCTCAGGCCCAGGGTAGAGATCTAAGGCTCTAAGGATATTAGATGCATTGGAAGGCATTATTGTTTGAGAGCAGTAATCATAATTTACACAACTTTGTATGGATGGATGCCTAACAAGGTGGTGTTGTACTCCAACATGTATTTTTATAAAGTGAGTGGTGAAAGCAATAAGGAAAAATGACCCAAGAATTTCAGAATATAGAAAAGATGGAGACTTGGTGTAGGAGATCTGGGCTCTAACAAAGGTGTTTTTATTATTCTGACCTTTACCAAATGCATTTGGGACACTAAAAACCTTCTTATCTAAAAAACCAAAAAACAAACAGATTTGATTAATTTCTAAGGCCTTTTATTGTTCTGAAATTCCATAGCTTATTTCAACTCATCCCCCTCAGCACTAAAAAAAGTAATATTTTTCATATCTTTTAATATAAAAAGTGATGGTAACATAAAGCCCATGGAAAAAAATCATGAAACTAATAACTATATGTTTTTATTGGGTTTGGATGGATATGTTTTCTAAAAAAGTGTTAGGATTCACATGAAATTATACACTGAAAGGTATGCCAGCTGAGAATGAACAAAAGGTAAGTAAACAAATGTCACTTGTAAAAAATAAATTAAATAAACAACTATGAATTTTATCCTAGACAGGAACTAAGTCATCAAATCTGTTTAAACTTGAGAGGCTCCCAATACAAAGGGTTTAGGGAACAGAAAGATTAGATTCTTCATGATAATCAGTCTGGGAAATGGGGACCATGAAAGCAAACTAGGACTTTCCATATTAAAAAAATGGTTATGCTCCCATGTCCTAGACTTGCCAAAGACCACACCCACTAATCACGGAGATCCCAGAACTGTAGGATAAATGAACTAATGGAGCTAAAATCCTAAGGCTTCTAGATTTTTGTTTTGGAAAGACCTAGAACTGCCAATGTTGTTTTTTGCTGTGTGAAAACATTTTAAAAAGCTCTTTTTAATTTAACATCATCATATCTTCTCATATGGGATAGATAGTTTAGTATTCACTATTTAAGATGGACATAATTAAGGTTCAATCCTTTAATAAATTTGGCCTTATTATCTTCACTTAAACATCATCATTTGGAAACTTTTTCAGCACTGATTATATATGTGTGGGTTTGTTTCTGGGCTGTTTTGTTCCCCTGGCTATATGTCTGTCTTTATGCTACTACCATACTGTTTTAATTATTGTATGCTTGTAATATATTTTGGGATTTTTATGTAGATATCATTGAATTTGTATATTCATTTGGTTAGTTTGGGTGCTTTAAAAACATTAAGTCTTCTAATGCATCAAAATAGATTTTTTCTATTTATTTATTTTCCTTCACTTCTTTCATAAATGTTTAATAGTTTTCAGTGTACAAATTGTTCACCTCCTTGGTGAAATTTATTCCTTACTATTTTATTCTTTTTGATACTATTATAAATAAGATTGCTTTCTTAATTTTTTGTATGGTTCATTGTTAGTGGACAGAAACACAACTGATATTTATACATTGATTTTATATCCTGAAACTTTACTTAATTTGCATATTAGTTCTAAAAGATATGTAAAAATGGTGCAGAAGCTATGGAAAACAGTATAGAGGTTCATAAAAATATTGAAAATAGAGCCACCATGATCCAACAATCCTACTTCTGGGTATAAATCTAAAATAATTAAAATCAGGATCTGGAAGAGATATCTATATTCCCATTGTGACTACAGTACTATTCACAATAGCCAAGATATGGAACAGGCCAACCATCCATCTACAGATGAAGGGATTTAAAAAACTATGGTATATACACATTGGAATATTATTTGGGTCTTTAAAAGTGGGGAGGGGAATTTTGCTATTTGGGACAACATGGATAAACCCTGAAAAGATTATGCTTAGTGAAATAAGCCAGTCACAGAGAACTAATACTGCATGATTCCATTTATACTAGGCATTTAATATAGTCAAACTCATAGAAGCAGAGAATGCAATAGTGGTTGCCAGAAGCTGGGGTTGGGGATATTTAGAAATGGGAAGTTATTTTCCAGGAGGTATAAAGTTTCAGTTATTCTAGATGAATAAGTTCTAGGTATCTGTTGACAATATAAGATCCACAATTATAGCATGGCACACTTTAAAATTTGTTAAGAAGGTACATCTCATGTTGTGTTCTCACTAGAGAAAAAAATTGTTAAGAGGGTAGATCTCAGTTAAGTATTCTTAACACACACACATATACACCCACGCAGGGAAACAAAAAACATTAGAAAACTTTGGGAGCTCTTATATGTTTATTTGCTGACCATGATGATGATATTATGGGTGTTTGCAAATGAACAAACTCATCGAATTATACACATTAAATACAGGTCATTTGGCAAATCAATTATACTTCTGGAAAGTTGTTTAAAAAAAAAAGATACCAGAGACTAAGACTGATGGAAGACCCAGGTTCTTATTTACTACTCTATTCTAATGTGTCATTTTCCTCTTTTTTCTTGAAATCCAACCCAGATACTACATGTCCTTAGGACGCCAATACAGTTCACATTCTCCACAAAATGCTACATTGAAGCCAATTTGTTTACCAGTCAACCCTCCCACAAATATCACCTCTGCCTCATTTGAACTAAAAAGATAAAAAGACCTTCAACAACCACTGGATTAAAATTTGAATTTACAATTTTTATTTGCTTTGTATGCTCTCCTTTGACAATGGTAACACACAAAATGCTTCACTGGAGTCCATGGTATTCTTAGCCAAATATGACATGCTGTCCAATGTTACTGTTTCTTTCTAGATTATATTTTGAAATTAGGGTTTGCATTAAAGAACTTCTTTTTTAGCAAGGACTGTTGCTAAATATATTCTCATTCTCTCTTTTATTTAAAGTATGTTTGCAAGTACATTTGATTGACTCAAATTGCTTTTTGTTTGAAGTGATCAGTTCTAAACATGATCATAAAAATGGTAGAATGAAAAGATAAGGGTCTGGTAGAGTGAGAGAGAATGAAAATAAGTCAAATTAGGATAGGAAGCAATAATAAATGGACTCAATGCCATAAGAGCAAGCATTTAAAGTCATTTCAAAGTTTCCAGAAATAGCTAATACAAATAGAATAATGACTACTTCCAATCTGGTAATAAACATATTGCCTCCTGATAGTTCCTTTTAATACAATAAAAAATATGTACTCCCTATATGTCACTGTATTTTGTGGATGCTAAAACTTTTTCTTCTTCTCAAGAGAAAGGAACTCTGATTTTTAAATATTTTATGGAGATATGAAATATTAAGGTATATCTTCTGACATTAATCTTTTTCAAGTGAAGTAACTTCTATAGAATTTAATTTTTAATGTATATTTGCAACATTTCAAACTATAATTTGATTTGCTTTCTGCATGTCCAGCACTATGGTGCAATGTCCTGTTGGAAATGAAGATATTCAAAAACAAAACAAATTTTAATTAAGCATCCTTCTCAAGAGTTATGACAAAAATGACTTTGGAACTTCAAAGTCTCTGTGAGAAAATAAAAAGAGAGTTCACCTTATGTCTACATACATGGGTTTAATTAACTAGTGTACTATAATACAGATTACACTTTTAATTAAACATGTTCAAAGACGGCAGAGATTTTAGCCATCAAACAACAACCAAAACTCACAAGCAAAACTGCATCTACAACAAATTTCCATAAATTTGGCAGCCTCAAAACATACACATTTATTTTCTCACAGTTTCTTCAGATCAGCTATTCCAGCATTGTTTCACTGGGTCCTCTGCTTCACTGTTTCTCACGAGGCTACAATCAAGGCATTGGCCAGTGCTGGGTTCTTGTCTGAGGCTTGACTAGGGAAGGATTGGCTTCCAAGCTCATGTGGTTATTAACAGGATTCAGATCTTTATAAGCTGCCAGATGAAGACCTTAACAACTTGTTGTCTATTGACCAGGGACCACCCTTATTTCCTGGCCATGTGAGTCTATCCACACAGCAGCATTGTTTATTAGAGCTACCAATGGGATGAGTCCAAAGTCACAGCCAGCAGGCAGGATGGAAGTTACAGTCTTCTATGAAGTAATCATAGAAATGACATCTCATCACCTTTGCCATATTCTACTGGTTAGAATCAAGTCATAGGTCCTGTGCATAATCAAGGAGAGTGGATCAGAACACCATGAGGCAGGGCAGCCTTCTTAGGATCTGTCCATAAAAGCCTTGTTCCAGATGCCACAGAGTAGTGAACAAGATGGACAAGATGGCTGTTCTCATGGCAAATACAAAATATGACAAAAACACTACTGATATATTGATAGCCTTTCTTTATCCTGTATCACTTTTGGTTGACAATAATTATATTGAGTTTCTATGATGAACTGAAAGGGATGTAGAAAACTAACTATGAGATTATTAAAGTCATCCAAATGTGAAGTAATGAGGTTCTGTTTTAGCCTCAGAACAGTAGACTAGAACAGTAAATGTATAAGACACTTGCTACTCTTAAAAAAAGGAAAATAAAAGAGGCAGGAAGGATGGCTTCGAAGTGTTCAACCTTAGCATTTGGGAGAATTATGATGTCTATAAATATATGCTAACACCTTATTTAGGAAGAAAATAATGAATTTTTAAAAGACATAACAGGTTGAAAGTAAAATTAAAACCTCAGGTGAAATTATTCTCCAAAAAATAAGGGAGGCAGAACATAAGTCTCGAAGAGAGATCAGAGTTGCAGATGTAGCAAACTGCAGTCCCCAAACAGTGAGACTGTGATTGAGTGGAAAAATCTGCTCCATCCAACTTGAAGAGTATGTAATGGGGATAACATTTCCTTAGAAAGGACTAATATAGGTCTTTTACATCCTTAGTTAGATGTATTCTTAAGTATTTTATTCTTTTTGAAGTATTTGTGAATGGGATTGTTTTCTTAATTTTCCTTTCTGTTAGTTCATTATGGGCATATAAAAATGCAACTGATTTCTGGATATTAATTTTGTATCCTGCTATTTCACTGAATTTGTTTATCAGTTCTAGTAGTTTCTTGGAGGAATCTTTGGGATTCTCTGTGTACAGTATCATGTCATCTGCAAATAAAGACAGCTTTACGTCTTCCTTTCCATTTTGGATGCCTTTTACTTCTTCTTGTCTGACTGCTGTGGCTAGGATTTCCAGCACTATGTTGAATAGGAGTTGAAAGCAAGACACCCTATCTTGCTCCCATCTTGCTCCCATCTTAAGGGGAATGCTTGTAGTTTTTGCCCACTGAGTATGATGCTGGCAGTGGGTTTGTCATATATGGCCTCCATTATGTGAAGTATGTTTCCTATATTCCTACTTTGTTGAGATATTTTATTATAAATGGGTGCTGGATTTTATCAAATACTTTTCCTGCATCTATTGATATGATCATGTGATGTGATCATTTTGTTTATGTGGTGAATGATATCAGTCAATTTATGAATGTTGTACCAATATTGCATCTTTGTAATAAAGCAATATGGATATATCTCAAACAATTAAAAATAGGTCTGTCTTTTGACCGAGTGACCCCACTTCTGGGAATTTATCTGAAGAAACCCTAAACACTAATTTCAAAGAAAGTAAGCACCACTATGTTCATTGCAGCATTATTTACAATCACCAAGATATAGAAGCAGCCCAAATATCTATCAATAGATGAGTGGATAAAACAACTATGGGACATTTACACAATGGAGTACTACTCAGCTATAAAAAAGAAAAAAAAAAACATTTACCCTTTACTACAGCTTGGTTGGACCTGGAGAACATTATGCTCAGTGAAATAAGCCAGTCAGAGAAAGACAAATACCATATGATTTCACTCCTATGTGGAATCTAATGAACAAACTGAACTAACAGTATAGTGATAGACTCATTGATGGTGAACAGATGACAGCTATTAAGGGTGGAGAAAGGTGGAGAATTGAGTAAAAATGAAAAAGGACTCATGGACATGGACAACAGTGTGGTGATTGTAGGAGTGAGGATGGTATGAGGGGGCTAAATGGCAATGGAAAAATACAATAAAAAATTAAAAACAAAAACAAAAAATAAAGGAATAATCCATTTCAATGTTAGAAGAGTTGTGAAGAATGATCTTGGTTTTATCTGCTTCAAATCTGAAATATGAAACACCTGAGCTCTTATGACCTCTTTTTATATCCTGTTATTTTTCCAGCTCTGTGCCTTAGTCACTGTCAGCCCTTTCGGCACACATTTCCCTTCCATCCTGTTGCCTAAATACTGAATGTGGGTCTAACACCTTGCTTCTGGCTCTAGTACTAATTATGAGCCATGAAACACAGGCAAGTTGCTTTAACCCTCTGAGTCTCATATTATTTCTATATGCTAGTCTCCTTATCCCTTTTATATTTGTTATAAATGTTATTCTAAATGATATACTCTAATTATTTCATCCTTAGCTTTTTTGAGTTGAGAGAGACCTCAAATTTTCAGGGAAGTGACTATAGACACACCAACTTTTAAGTATCACAACATTTTGCAAATATGGGAATATAGCAAATATTCAGCAATTATTTAATAATTTTGTTTTATATAAAGTATTTGTTTTATTTATTGTGCAGTTGCCTTCTTTACAATATAAGTGCCACAAGGGCAGACATTGTTGTCTGTTTTTTCATTTCTGTTTTCCTTTTTCTACCAGGGCATTTGACACACACTAGGCAATTAGTAAATATTTATTAAAGAATAGATTACTTAATTTATTCCTTCATTTGTTTAAGTTAGTTTCATTAAAAGGAAATAATATTATACAGACAAGGTAACCATGTACTAGTTCAACTATTCCAAATACTCAGGAAAAATTACATTTTTATTTATTTTTTGTTTTTATGGATGGGCTTAGGGGGTATTATGCTAAGTGAAATAAGTCAGGCTGAGAAAGAAAAATACCATATGATTTCACTTATTGGTAGAATCTAAACCTAAATGACTATATCACAATTATTTTTTAAAATCTCTATGAGAAACAAGCAGTTTTCACTGTTATGCCTCTAAGGTGAAAAACTGAGAGGTGAACAAACAATCAAGCAAAAACAAAAACCAGTCTCACAAGAGACAGCACTGAAGCCTTATGAGAAAGCAAACTAGTTTGAATGACCACAGGTGGTTGCATAATCAAATACTTACAAAGCTAGAAACTCACCAAAAAGAAGAAAAATTCTCAAGATTTTACATTTAATTATTTTTGTTAATGTATTTTCCTTATAGTTGAAGAGAAATGTAACTTTTTAATGAGTATGGACCCAAACCATCAAATACAGAAGATGGCCTTGTCAGTTCTGCATCGCAATTTTCCTTAACACCACAGCATTTAATCTATTCTCTACTCTCACCACCATTTCGAGCATGTTAATAATAGTAACGGTAGTAATCAATGCTCCAACACATCCATTTAAAGCGTAGAGGGCTCAGTCTTAACCCAAAGTTGCTGTTTGCCTGTCAGCCAGTTGGATAATATGAAATTTCCTAACACTAAAACCTCCCAACTCCTTCAAAAGCTCAATTTCTTCCTTTATTGTCCAAGGTTCATTTAATGGGACACACCTAAGATTAGAGGTAAAGACAATAATGTTAAATTATGGCTAGATACTAAATATATTTCAGGTAGATTTGGGTTGAAGTCATCAGAACTTCCACTTTTATACTGGGGTTGGGGCTTGTAGTATTGGAAAGAATGCAAATAACACCTGGAGTCCAGTAAAGCAGAGGGATGGTGCTGGGAGAGAAGAGGAGGCGGCGTGGTTCCTGTACGGACGATGGAGGCAAAGTGACTGAAATGAAGAACAAATGCCTTCATAAAGCAACCTTAGACTAACTGAGACTGGCTGTCTTTGTGCTGGAATAAAGGGGTATAGGCAAGACTGCTTTTGCTTCAAGGCCTCCACCCCCTAAAAATGTGGTCCTAGGAGATGATGTTTCTGTGTGTGTGTGTGTGTGTGTGTGTGAGAGAGAGAGAGAGAGAGAGAGACAAAGAGAGAGAGACAGAGAGAGAGAGACAGAGAGAGAAGGAGACAGAGAAACATCTATGCAAGAGAGAAATATCAATTGTCTGCCTCCTGTACCTGTCCCAGTTGGGGATCAAACCTGCAGCCTAGCTATATGCCCTGACTGAGAATCAAACCCTTAGCCTTTTGATGTATGGGATGATGCTTCAGCTAACAGAGCCACCAGGCCAGTGCAATGATTAGTTCATTTTAATAAGCACACATTATAGTACTGTAGGTTGGATGTAAAATGATTAACCCCTGCAATACATGACTTCAGTCTGTTGTATACTGCTTTTAAAAAATATTGTATAACTGTCTTTTCTTTCAACATTAAGCTATGATTTGTCATTGTGTCACCCTAGGAGTCATTGCAATTAACTACTTAAATACCTTAGGGGCTGAGAAAAAAGACGTCAAATTTTATAAAAGTAAATGTTGAAAAAGAGTCAATAAGATCTAATGAGAATCTGAAGATCTCTTTCTAGAATAAAGTGCTGAGAATTTAATGTATAATTTGTGTGTCATGGTGGATAAAGTATGATATAATTTAAATCTAGATTATGCTTGAGATTGTAGTGTTTCTAAGAAAATAAATTTGGCATTATTTCAACAATATTATAATCAAAGTAGTTTGTATATATGTAGCAGGAAAAAAGCCCCAATTTCTCACAAAGGTGTGATTATTTTATTGTGATTAAGATGCTTTTTACTTTACTCCTGTCAGAATATTTAGATCTGATAAAAAGGTAGAAAAATCTAGAAACCATTTGGGATTAAGATAGGGGAAGCCAAGTCAATTCCATGGTTGTGCTCCTTCTAGGTAAATAGTAATGATTCACCCAGAAAAAATGATAAACTTAAACATTACCAAGATTAGCACTAATATTGAAAGTGTACATGGCAGGAGAAAATGTTAGGCAAAGTCCAGGGGAAGGACCAGCAGCAAAAGTCCTACTTAATTAATTAGTAATTACTTAATATTTAAAACAGTATGTGCTCAGCACTCTTTTAAATGCTGATAATTAAGTGGGTAACAAACTAAACAAATATCCCTTCCCTCATAGAACTTATAGCTGAGTGGACAACATTCAAAGGTAAGATGGATATGTCCCAACTATGCTGCAGGAGAACCATACTTAACAGCTGGGGGTGGAATGAAGAGGGTCTAACATCCTGAAATCTAGGTTGGATCTCTAGGTGACAACCCAGGAAGCTGGGTTTAATTAAGGCAGGATTGTGATATGATAGGAAACCTGGAATAGAACACCTTACTCTACTTTCTCGATAGATAGATAAATAGATACATAGATAGAGATTCCTCGGGCAGTCCCAACAAGTTACCACAAACATGATGGTTTAAAACAATGTCAATATACAGGGTCCGGCAGAAGTAAGGCTTGAATGTGGTTGGTAGGGTAATAATAAGGGTGTAATAATTTATCATTTTAATTTGAACATGTCACCTAAAATGTCACATGGTATGTTTGAGTGTGATATTGTTATGTTACAGAATTACATGCTTATGATTTTGTAATAAAAGAGGGGCGTTATTTGTGCCAGACCCTGTATTATCTCACAATGTTGGAGGCCAGAAGTCTGAAATCAAAGTGTGGGTAGGGCTCTGCTCCCTCTGAAGGCTGCAGGGCAGAACCCATCCCTGCCTCTTCCAGCTTCTGGCGGCTCCCGGTACTCCCGGTACTCCCTGACTTGTGGAAATGTAACTTCAATCTCTTCCTCCATCTTCAAATGCCTTCACCTCATCTCCCTATGTCTTTCCTCTGGGTGTCTTTTACAGGGGCTACTATAAAAATGTGGCAATTTTAAACAACTAAAATGAAGTAAAACTAAATATTCAGTTATTCAGTTACCCTAACCACACCTCAAGTGCTCAGTAGTATCATGTGGCTAGTGGTTATTGTATTAGATAGCACAGATGTATAGTATTTCCATGATGGCAAAAGTATCTATTGGATAATACTGTGCTAGAATGAGTCAGCCTCTTGCATGAATCAGCTCCATTCATTTTTCCATGTTGTGTCATCACTGAAGATGAAAACTCAGGAGAGTTTCTTTAGCTGAGCCTGAGCTATTCATCAACCATTGTACAGAGTACATACATCAATGGACAGCGATACCCAGGCTACACAAACTGTGGAAAATGTAATCCCCAAAGGGAATTGTAGTTCTAATGTTAAAAGAAGCAGGGGTGAGGGAATTGTAGTTCTAATGTTAAAAGAAGCAGGGGTGGAAACTTGGTGGACAAAAAATTACCAATATATATTACATATACCTGTCCTTGCATGTTCTCATATTCACTGTAATTTTAATGTGAGCATGAGGATGGCATTGCCAGCTATCTGTCATTTATCAGTCAGCTAATTAGAACAGAAGGCACCCTCTTTAAAACATCCGTTCTCTGGACAAGCATCTGGGCTGGGGTATGCACGGCTCCTTGATGTTGTGCCAAAGATTCTGGCAGGTAAGGCAGAAACAGAAGGAGCCCTGGAACCATTTGCTTGGTCTCTTTATGTCTGAATTGTGCTTTCCTTTAAGCCCAGCATGATGATAAAGGAAATGAATATTCTTATCAAGTTTGGGAAGGTTAGCACTGTTGGCTTCAAAGGGTCATTTTTTATTATGTAGCAGCCTTTAGCTTCAGCAGGGAAGGGGGAGGGAAAGACTTCTTTTGTCAGTACATAGCACCACCAGTACTTTTATTTTCACTACACAAACTGCCTTTATCCAATATTTCTAGTTTGATTTATGATTGCAGATCATATCTCACATTTCTTGTGGTCTCATGGTAATGTGCATGTAGGAAAAATATCTAAACCTTAAATTGGTCATAGCATGAATTTTACAGCCAAGCTGACATGAAAGAACTCAACGCATTTCTCTACCAAGATTTAGGGGGGAAAAAAGAGGCATGAAAATAAGAGTTAAAATGGAGGTTGGGCTGGTACTCAACAGCCCTGGACTTGACTTTGGTTCTAACTCTGAGCTTCAGATCCCCCTTGTGTAAAAGGAAAAAAGTAGGTTAGCTAATCTTCAGGGTCTCTTTGGCCCCTAAGATTCTCTCAGGTTATGCTGAAACAGGACTATTCTGTCTCTCACATCACCCACCACTAAACCATCCTCCCTCAATCTCGTCTGTCTGTTGAATTCATAGCACTGACTATTGTGGTAATTTTGATGCATTAACTTGCATTTTGTTTGCTGTACTTTCCTTTCCCCTTTCCAATAAGGAAGCCAGGCCTCTAGTATTCTCCTGTCTATGGCACTTCTTTTGTTCCAGGGTGAAAACCAGAAGCAGTTTGAAGACAAGAACAGCTACAGAGTGAGAAGAACTTGGTGATAAGAAGTTCAGATCCCTCAGAGATGAGATTTTGGGTTACAGCAGCAGGGATGCCATTGAGACCAGCACAGGTTCTAGTTGAGTTGAGGAAAACACTGAATGGATAATAGAGGAAGGAGATGGTGAATATTATTTTGGATCTCAACAAAGGCTGCAGCAGCAGAGTCAGTATTCATCTCACTAACATTCCTATTGAATTTTCCAGAGGCAAAGAGGTGCACCAATATCCTGAAGCGGCTCTTCCCAGATACAAGAAGAAGGAGATCTGATCAGAACAAGGGTGGACTGTAGCAGTGGACACTGTATGGCACCTGCAGACCCTCCTTTCAGTAATAAAGGCCATTTCCATTATTGCTGAAGAGTGGGCACTGGTAGCCCTCAGCAGTCAGCCCTATGCAGGAATTTCCATCAGCTAAATGTTATATCCACTTCCCAAGGGTAGCCCACTTGTCTGTTCAACATGAGGGTGCTCAGGAAAACCCTTAAATCTATTCTAGCTTATCTCCCTGTGAATTCAGCTCTGTCATGACTGTAGAACCTCACAGTTTCTTTCTCTGCCCATCCTTCCTTCCCTTCCCCTCGTTAATCCGGAGACCATTCTTTAATACTATTTCTGCACACAAATCTCAGTCTCAGAATCTGTCCAAGGTGCCCAATCTTATGTAGAGAAATTATTTTTACCTCTTTAGAAATGACTTAGCATTTGATCTATATCTCTTTAAGGCTCATTGATCCATTCAATATTTACTGGAAAGCACTAAGTGACAGGAATTGTGATGAGTCTTGGGGACTACTCCCCACGTGTGTGTTATAATCTCTGTCTTCTTATGATGAGTACCTCTGGTCTAATCTATTTGAAAGGCTTTCTGCATTTTTGGCCTACCATCAGTTTCAGTCAGTTACTCAAGGGTAGAAACTATATCATATCTGCATCATTTCCAGAATCATAGGAAAGACAGGTCAAAAAGCAGACAGAATTAGTTAGTGTTGCTTAAATCACTGTTTGCTAGATGGTTTTAAGTTTATCACTCAATCCACTAAAAAGCATGCTATAATATTTATTTTTTTCCTTTTATATGTAAAAAAGCTAAGGCACAAAGTGAGAAATAAATTGCCAGAGACCCACCCCCACTCTCCAAAAAAGGAAAAGTCAGGTTTGGGATCCAGGACTACCTGACTCTGCAATGTGTGGTTTCTGCAATAAACTCCTCTGTAGAGGACACAGAAGAACACAGAAGAGAACTCAGCAAATGTCTGTGGACTGAAAGGGTAAGTGACACAACAAAGTGGATGGGTAATTATTCATAAATCTCCACGTTAAATTCTAAACTCTTAGTCAGTCCTTTCTATGCTAGTTTTGGAGGCTTTTCTATCAAAGAGAGGCTGACAATTTCTAGTCATTTGCTATTATGATGTGCTCTTCATCAATGTTACAGAGTGGAAATAAGACTACTCTGAACTTGCCTCTATGAACCTTCAGCTCCTGGGAACAGGAATAAAATTAACATTAGAAAATCACTTCTGGACTCAGGGGAACTGATAAAGATTTCTGCTTTCAGGGGACACCACGGCCAAAGGAAAGATCTCTCATATAAAGAAGTAAATAACAATACAAATGCTGATGATAACTTAAGGACAAAAACAAAAAGTCAAAGAAGAAAGTGTGTGCATGTACTGGGCTACAGAGAGCCACAGTAGGGTGCTTCTGCAAAAAAGCATTGTTCTTTCCAATCACCCACACAACACATTCATGATATCCCACACAAAGATAAGAGAGGTTTAAAGATTCTTTACCACATATTTACTGCACAAGAGAATATAAAGTCCAAACTCCCGGGTCAGGTTGGCAGATGAAGAATTTGTAATCAAGGCCTTAAGTGGATTTTACTACCAGTCTCTTTCTTCATGGTCTGCAAAGCTCAGGTATGGAATAAGGAGAAAATAGGTACCATTTCTTACATTTCAGAATAAACTGCTTCTGGGCCAGATCCAAAAATAAATACTTGATTCCACAAAGGATCATCATGTAGCCCGCCCTCCTGGGAAGTGCTACAGTAGAGAAGCTTTACTTTCTAACATTTTTGTTATCTTGTATTTATTATTATTATTTTGACTCAGCTCCAGTACACCCATTGTGGTGGATGCCTTTGTCTATTATGATTGCTGTCTTGCTCAACATTCTCAAAGACCCTTACAGAGCCTCTTTTTCATTCTATATGCCCCAAAGATACAACCAACAAAAAAAAAATGAGTTTTAACAGGCAATCCTCATCCTGACAAATCATTCTCTCTTCTTGTTACCAAGGAAGACAGAGTTGAACAAATCTAAATAGAATGTTAAAATGGGGTGTTTTTGACTACCTGCTCTGGGAACTGCTCAAGGTACATTTTGGAAGTGTGCCTTCATTATGGAAAGTGGCAGTCAGCCACGCTGACCAAAGTCCTTTAGCTTTCACTCTTTGACATATGCTAATGTCTGAAATCATGACTCCCATATTTTGTTGGCTCAGTGCTTTCTGCTTCTAATGTTCCCTATAAGAAATTAGCCCAATCAAAACATGTGGCAGTTTACTCTATCACTGTTTACTGTTTTACTCTATCATTATTTAAAAAAAAACAAATAGAATATCTTATTTAAATAAGAAAAGCCAATGGAAAATTTTTTCCATTCTCTTATTTTTCCAATATATAAATGGAATGAGAAAGGAAGAACTATAAGGGAAATCAAAACTAACTGCCTAGTGAATCAGGTACATGGCATATGTTGTACCTTTTATCTGCGTAGCAACTATTAAACCCATTTTAAAAATGAAGAAGGTTTAGCTCTGGCTGGTGTGGCTCAGTGGATTAAGTGCTGGACTGTGAACCAAAGGGTTGCAGGTTCGATTCCCAGTCATGGCACATGCCTGGGATGCGGGCCAGATTTCCAGTAGGGAGTGCATGAGAGGCAACCACACATTGATGTTTCTCCCTCCCTTCCCTTCTGTGAAAATAAATAAATAAAATCTTTAAAAAATGATGATGGTTTAGAAAGTTTAAGTCTCGTACAATGGCACAAAGCTGGCATGATTATTCAATAGACTTTATATAATATTTGTGGTCTAAAGCTCAGGAAAATAGAAGTCTGAATGGAATTTCTGATGGATCAAACATGGGGACTGAGGAGAAGGAGGACATCGAAGAGGGATTTGGGGCAGAATTTCCCAAAAAGCCTGAGTGGATGTCATATACAGGCACAAGAACTGAGTTTGGACTTCATCGTAATTTCAAGTGAGTTTAGACTTTATCAAGATTTCTTGGGTTTTAAATGTTAATGTAACTGTGATTGTCCAAGAAAGTGATGGTATATAGAATTTCAAAACTTATATACCTTTGGATCACAGAGCACCTCAAAGGCTCAGAATAGTTCTCACTTTGAGAGCTCCTGTACTGAGTTGCCAAGAAATTGTGCTCATTAAAAATAGAAGGAATTCATATGTGAGCTTCAGGTAAAAGACAAACTTGTTTTCTTTAAAACAAAACACATAATTTTTCTTGAATTTTTATTAACTTTTTCAACTTCAATGTCTAACAACTTTAATAATAATTAGGAAGCTTGCAAATATCCCAGCTCTGTTCCCTTGCTCCCCTAAAGCTAGGTGTCACTTATGATTCACTTTGACCATGGTATGGGGATGTGCATTGTGTGTCATTCTAGGCAGAAACTTTCAAAATTTGCGTGGGCTTTCTCATGTTCTCTGTCCCTCTGTCACAATGACCATGCACCAGATCAGGGCTTCTCTGTTGGGATGCTGTTCCAAGCTAAGGAAAACAGAGCAGAGCTCCAGGCAACATTTCATGGATAAGTGTGAGATAGACAGACAGACAGACAGACAGACAGACACCATTTGTTCTGGGTTACTGAAATTTAGTGTCTTTGATTATGATGTATTGACATAGGTAGCATGCTGTGGTGTGCAAAACATTGCACAGAAAATAAGAAATCACTGTGTCAAGTTCTCATTTGTTACTTGCCAGCTTGATAAATAGTTGTGAGATTCATTCGGCCTCTTCAGAATCTCTGTTTGGGAAAATAATAAGTGCCTTCCTGGAAGAATCGTTCAGAGCATGAAATAAAAATATCCAAGGGCACATTTGTAAGCCACAAAACATATTATACATGAAAGGTATCACTCTTTTTTAAGTTTTATATATAGTGGAAAAACTATAAGCAACAATTAATAGCATATTGTATTTATATTCTTGTGGTTTCTGTTAATTTTACTACTAATCTCCAGAAAACATATTTTATACCCTTATTTAGTTTACCAATATTCTATTTGTCTCAAAGCTTAATAAGAACCAATTATATTATTTAGTTACTTTCAATTATAACAAAAAGATAAATGCCATTTATACTTTTTAATCTTATCTAGCCATTGATGAATAAATTGTAAAAGCACAAATCATTATAAAAGGAATTTTTATGTTCCAAATACATCTTTTTCTTTATTCTTAAACTGATTTTCATAATTTCCACTATACACTAATAGTGAGTCAATTTTTCCTTATTACTGTGTCCACTAAGAAATAAATTATTTGTCCAGGCTAAAGACAAGGATTGGTAGGAGGTAGGAATGCATGGCCCTGACGTTCCAGGATAGCCACAATGCTAATGTAGTTCACAGTGAACTGAAGTAGAAGGAGCAGTCTCTCACGATAACGACACCTATTTGTACAGGCAGTGCTTTACTATCAGAAAGAATTCCATCTCTCCTTCAGGATTGGTTCCTCCCTGCTCCCCATCCCTTTTCCAGGTAATGATGCTGAAGGGTCTGAAAACCAAGCATATAGAGACTAGTTAAAAGAACTGAGAATGTTAGCCTGGGAAGGGGTTAGGGGAAGATTTAGGGAAGTCCCACAGCTGGAGGACAGTATAAGAACCAATAAATAAAGGTTAGGAATGGTCGTTAAGCTGAATAGAGAAACAAGTAGAGTTCGCTGAGAGTGGAATGGGCTGTGCTTTCCCTTGATTTCTCAGAGACTGCTTTTTCTTGTCCATCTCCCATTGTTTGTGGTGATGCTACTCGAAGTGATGTCTGTCATGAGCTAAGAGCTTTCATTCAACTGAAAGTCTCTTGCTGCTTCCTTCATAGAGAAAGTCTGGCTACACAAAGCCTTATCAGCTGAACTAAACAGTGTTCTTAGTGACCTAGAATATTTACATTTTGGTGAAAGCTCTCTGTCTAGTAGAGGGCCTAAAGCAAACAGGAGCTGATATGTGGACAATAGTTTGTCTTGTTTTAAGGTCCTG
>PVKM010004853.1:0-50317 GCA_004027735.1 Carollia perspicillata | reverse complement strand
AAACTTCTAAAAGTCTGCATCAAATCAAAGAACCATTTTAAATTGCAACCACATCTAGTATTTACAAATAGATTATAATTTTCCTTACAAACTCAGCAGAAAACAAATTCATGAGTGGGGAAAAAAGCAGAAAACCACTGTATTTATTTTAAACCTTGCTTCCTTTTGATTCAGGGATGAGATTATTACTGGAATGGGAATTTATAAATAAAGGTCAGAAGAAGTGTAGTCACTAAAAAATGCTAACTGGAACTCAGACTTAGCTTTGATTTCTTACCTGATGTATAGTTCCATCGATTTCGACCGGAACAATAAAATCAGCATTACTGATAGGCTGGAGAGAAAAGAAACTATAGTTAATACAGCTGCAAGGATGAAACAACAGTTCAGAAGGACGCTGAAGCATGCCTGCGTTCCTTAAAATAAGCACAAGCAGAAAAGCACATTATTCCTCAGTTTTGAATATTGTTACATTTGCAGCAGCTTGGTCCAACCTCTTTATCATTTGCCTTTGCCCCAATGCATCGACCATAAAAGGTGAGGTCGCCCGGCTAGGGAATGGGGCCCCTCGGAAACCCGGGCTCTTGCCTAAACCCCTGCTAGAACAGGGAAGCACTGCTGGCCAGCCGGGGGGCTGGGTGGGTGATGAGATCCCACAGTCCTACAGGACAGGGCTACTTGGGAGTAATGATGAGTACTGGGCCCACTAGTGGCTGAGGCTGTGATGGGCAGGAGATGCTCGGCCCAGGACACAAAGCAGGGCCAAGGACTTGTGGGGGTGAAAAGTCAGAGGCCACACGCCTCGACCTTGGGCAGGCCCCTCCTCTCTCGGGACCCGGGTCTCTCCTCTCTTCCTTAGCTCCTGGGATGGGGCTCATGAGTGTCCACGGCCCCATCCAGTCCTGAGCATCAGGGGTTTCTGGCTACTCTCTCCTGCTCTGGTCTACGCAGTGTAACATCCAGCACACTCGCAAACTGCCGGCTGCTTACGGTAAGGCTGACAGCGTTGGTGACGTTTAACATTCAAATATGATTCTTCGGCGGTCGCCAGGTTCTCAGGGATGGAATCACCTACACTTCTACATGGGTTTCCACAGATTAGACAGAAAACCACTCAAATCAACAGGCCTGAGAGCATCAACGGCTGCAAACCCTAGGGACGAGCAGGAGAGAGACGCAGGGCCGGAGAACGTGTGGGGCGGCCACCGCGCAGGGTGTCGGGAACAGAGTCTCTGGTCGGACTCTGGACTGGGGTCTGCCTTTCCGCCCACGACCGCACGGACACACGTTCTTCTTCGATGAGTACACTGAAGAAGCATGGAGCCCAGGAGAGCGCAGGACCTCCACTAGGCATGCGCTAGAGCATCCGGGGCTTAGGGTCACCGTGTACTCGCTTCTGTGCCCGGAAGGCCAAGGGTGGGTTCACAACTGCGGTAATCTCACAGCTAAAAGACAGAATCACGCTGGAAAACCAAGGGAGACGGGAGGAGGAAACTCTCACAGCGTTCGTCCTCCAGCTCAGGGCAAGCACCCATTCTCCATCCCCTGTCCCACGCTGGTGTCAAGGAGGCCTTGCGTGCCGAAGAAAGGGTCCCAACTTGGGCCCGTGAGCCTGTGAGTTGGGCAGTTAGTTGTGTGCCTTCAAGGGGGGAGGCTCACAGCTTTCGGATTCTCAAAGGGCTTTGAAATGCCCTGAACATCAAAAACTGTGCAGGGAAGCATCTTCTGTTTGCAGATGTAGGTGGGCCAGGGCGAGAGGAAACGAGAAGACGCTGTTCCCATCAGCCTGTCCCACGAGCAGGCCCTGGAGACACCATGGGCTGCCAAGGCCCCGCCTTTGCAGCCGCGATCCCTCAGTGACCCTGGACGGTCTGGCCAGCATTGCCTTCACTCCCAGACTGCTTGCAGGGAAGCTGTCTACGCTGTCACGGCAAATGACCCCTGTTCTAAAGGGCTTCCCTCCAGAGGGACTAGAAAAAGTTCTGTGCAACTTGCTCGTAGGGGGTGTGTGTGTGTGGCAAGGGGCACGGCTTCCAGTGTCTTTCAGAGCTGAGCTGGGCCGAGGCCCCTTAAGCGTCTGCACCGGTCCCAGAAGGGCCCTCGAAGTACTGGGGAATGAAGTGGTACCGCACACCCCCGTGGCCAGACGGGTCATTTCCCACCGCTCGAGGTAAATGGGGCCCCTCCCGCACTCTCCCGAGGACTGAAAGACCAGCACCCGGCCCTGCCCTGCCGACAAAGGCCTCTGCTCAGTGAGAGCAGGCAGAAGGAAAAAAAGAATTGGTGGTAAGGTCTCCAAACTCGATGGCTCCTCCAGTCCCCGTACAACCATCAGGGAATGACCGTGGCTCACGTGAGACCCATACCCCATCGCGGAGGGCGCCTTCCGTGTCCCTCGGTGAAGTACGGGAGCCCTGTGATGCAGACACGAAGAGCAATCGGGCCTAACCGGTCAGCGACAGCAGAGCCATCCCATCCCCAGAAACGCCCCAAG
Source organism: Carollia perspicillata (assembly GCA_004027735.1). Lineage (NCBI taxonomy): Eukaryota > Metazoa > Chordata > Mammalia > Chiroptera > Phyllostomidae > Carollia > Carollia perspicillata. The sequence goes on along the minus strand of PVKM010004853.1, from coordinate 47,823 downwards.
GCAAGCAGGGCCTCTCCCCTGCGTACGTGCCAATGCCATTTCCAAAGCTTTCCATCATTTGCCTTTCTGAAATAACTTTTTCCATTTCAAAAAATGGAAAATGGTTAATTAACTCATTTCTTAAGAGTGTCATTACAGCTGTTCTGCAGGGAGGTCCCCTGGTGATTTGTAATTAACTTTTGCCGTTACCCTGACGGGGCGATGGAGAGCGAGGGAGCGGAGAGAATTGAGGCTGTCGGATGCTCACCTTGACACCACGGAAGCCCGGAACCCTTCAGGAGGGAGGTCTTGCAGGCGGATACTCATTAAGCCGTGAAGCTTATAAAATCCCCAGCAACCTCTTATTGTGAAAATAGTCAAAATACATGGCCGAATCCGTTCAGCTGCCGTAACTCTGGGAGTCTTCTTCGGCTGATTCAGTTGAACATCGTTCAAAAAATTGGTCTGGGAAAACCTCCAGGGTAGCAGGTTGCCTTAACAGTGCCTCTCCTGCCCCTCCCAATAAAACGTACGGGAGCCCGGTTACCGTGACAAATACACAGGGGTGTCCGGGGGCACTGGGGCACTGCCTTGGGCCACCCGAAAAGGATTCCTGCAGGGGTTAAAGTGCTGGAAACTCCGATCTCATAAATGAGAACGAGGTCTCAGGAATATCGACAGCCCAGCCTGCCCCCCCCCAACTAATTAGGTTAATATTCCACCACTTGAGTTAATGTTCACCTGAGTTAATAAACAACTGTTCTTGGGATTTCTTCACGAACAATTAAGTCACATGCCAATAACCGCCAGCTTTCCTCCAATTGTGTCTGAAGCACAGAGATCATGGATGGGTTCCCGTGCTGACTTACCTTAAATGAGCTGTGCACCAATGTTTCGTCTAAGTCAATGACCACACATTTCTTTCCATAGTCAAGCACCGTCACCTCTGGAAGGAGGTATTTAGCTGGTGGCTAGAGAGAAAAAAAGTCACTATTATTACCTTGATGTAAAAGACAAACCAGTCCCCTTACTACTGTATTATGCCATGTCAGTGAGGTTAAAAATGAAAGCAAACATTTAAATGCCTGGTCAAGCACATCATGGAACTGTATTGAAATTACTAGGACCAAGTAGTTTGCAGCGGAAGGTCTACCACCCACTGGGCCATTGTCTGAATGGCGTGATCATGACAGCCTAGGCTTTGGGACCAGGCAAACCTCTGTTTGAACGTCAGCTGTCTCTTGCTTGGCTGTAAGTGGGGATAATAATATTTAGCGTGAACGGTTGTCGTCAGCAGCCCTGATTGCGGTATAATGCCCACATTCTGTCTGGCACATATATGGCTTGAATGTTTACTTATTAGAGCTGCTCTAACTAGGCAGGCCCATTTCCTGGGGTCACATTTTCTCTGAAATTCACTGTAGTACGTAAGTACATGTCAGAGCTATACTGGTGTCGCAGTATTTTTTTTTTTTTGTGACTGAAATTTTTAAAAACACGTGAAGAGAAACTATAGACCCAATAGCAAAATGCAATCCAAAGTGACCTCCAAGAATAGGAAACAGAAAGAACACTGTCCAGGATCAGCGCCCTGCCTTCTGCCTGCCCCCCTGTGGTACAAGAGTGAGTGAGCGTCACATTTTTGCCTCGATTCTGTCTCTTGAAGTTGTACTTTAATCCCCACGCTGTCTGTCAATCGAACATCTATTTACATGTCTTTGTGGTAGCTGACTCTAACCTGGAGATAGAAAGGTCACGAAGAGTTGCTGAAATGCTAGATATCTTCGGAGAACCTCGTTCTTGATTTAGAGTATTTATGTCTTTGGGTCTTGCTTCATTTTAGAAGTGATTTGAAGTATTTTAGTTTACTTTGCGGCACACTCGGGTCTCCAATGTTAACAAGCTAATTTTCTACCCTGGAAGAAGGTCAAGCTCTGTTCAATATTTAAGGCGAAACAAAACACAAGAAATATCTGTCCCTAGCCACTGAAGAACGAACAACTTAGCTCATCAAATAAAAAAAGAAAAAAAATGAAATCAAGAAGTATGCCTTTTCAAATGGCTTTCTTTTTTTCCCTTTTTCTTTTTGCCTAAACTGAACCTTAGTCGACAGAGAATTTAGGACTTTAGCTCGTTCAATAGTGACGGTGCCCAGGCGGTCAGCAGGTTAGGTAAATTTGCACGGGCAGCGATCACCCTGGCAGGGAGGTACTGTGCAGGGCTGGCCGGGATGAGGCTATGGGTGGGGACACGGGCATTTCTCAGTCTAGAGGGGCCCTCTCCCGTGAGTGTGGGTGCTTCATCCTCTCCAACACCATTTGAAGCAACAGCCTTATGGCCTTTCAACGCCCTCGGCTCTGACGAGAGCTCGCTGAGCAGTCTTCCCAACCTTGCAGTTGGGGAGAGACATGCCTTAGACACAGGCCATGGGATCCAGGGTCCTAGGAAGGGCTGTGTCCATTTTAAATCAGCAAGCGAGCAGGGTATTAACAAACTGAAACTTGCAAAAGAAGATGTATCTGAAAAAGGGCTTTAAAGAGGCAGGGTATGATAAAGTCTCTAAGTGAACATAAGGATGTGGGTTATTTCTGATGTTTGGGCCATAACATGCTTGTGACTAGAATAAACTTTGTTTTAATGCTTTATTATCCAATTATGTAATAAAAACACATTCTCACTGTAAAGAATATAGACAGGAGGACACAACTATTCGCTTTTCCATGCCTCCCATTCCTTTGCCCAGATGTCTCCCTTTTTAGTTTGGTATGTATCTGTCCAGTCCTTTCTCTATGCATTTATGCACTGAAGCAACAGTCTAACTTTACGTAATTGCTAGTCTGGAAAATAGGGATCTAGAAATTCTATCCCTCGTGTATCTGAAAACACCGAAGATCTGCCCAAAGTGGCTCGGTTACTTTCCAAACCCAAGAATAAAAATCACTTTCTTAGCATATTTAGCCCACAGTTTATGAGCATTCTCTGAGTTAACAGTAGGCGACATGGCTCACTGCACTCCTCTGAGAGGAGAGAGCAAGAAGGGTGTGAAGCCAGGTACGGACGGAGCTTTTGTGCAGCAGAGAGCAAGGTGGAGGGATGGGCTAGAGGGCCCCGTTAGTCCTTAGCCCGGCTCCTAAATGCACACAGCTTCTCCGAGAGCTTGGCTTCGGATGGAATGCAAATTCTCCAGACCACTGGTAAGAACGGTTCTGGACAGCTGTGTCCTTGGAACATGCAAGGGCACCATATAAATGCAATGGTGCTTTGCTACTTCAATTGATTGGTTCAGGTGATGCTTGAATCATTAACTAAAGAATGTCCTGAAGCAAATTTTCTCTCAGGCCATCGGAAAGCTGAAGAACAAGAGAAACACCAGTTATATCAAGAGGAGCCTTTTATATACAAAATCACTTGCTCCAAAGCACATGGAGGGCATTGTGGGGGGTAGGGGTTGGAGGCGGAGGGAAGGAGCAGGGGGGTGGGAATGAAGGGGAGGAGGAAGGAACCACAACTTGCCATCCAAGGTTTGGGTGTTCTCTCCCTGGGAGGAAATCTGGAATTTCCTGTCCTTGGCGGTGAACGGCCACCATGAGTAGTAACCTCTGTAGCGCCCACACCCTCACAAATCTTACAGAGGCAATGCCTCTTTTTGGTACACGAGTTTTTTTTTTTTTTTTTTTTGTACTTAGAGCTCTCAGGCTCAGTGTCTGCACACCGTGCTCCCCAAGTCTTGGAGTTCAGGGCAGAGGTCTCGGGGCCCACTGCAGAGGGGGCAAAGGAAACTCCCAGGGGTGTCTGACCTTTTGGCGTCTCTGTGCCATACTGGAAGAATCAGAGTTGTCTCGGGCCACACATTAAATGCACTGTGCCACGTGATCACAAAAAAGTCTCATAACGTTGTAAGCAAATTCACGACTGTGCGTTGGGGCCCCATTCACAGCCATCCTGGGCTGCATGCACTAATGGCTGCAGGCTGGACACCCGCGCCTACGCCGCCTTTAAGCAGAAGAGCTGCTCTGCTTATATGCTCTTCCTGAGGTTTGGTGGGAAAAAGCAGACTACTGCTTACTAAAACGCTTAGGCAAACAGCATAGAAACCTCACTTAGAAAATGAATTTCTCCTCTCGCTGTCAGCATTGCTATGGCCCAGCTGCACCGACAACCCTGTGTGGTGAGTGAGCATCACTGTGGCGTGTGATCCGAGTGAGCGCGTGGGAACGGGGGGAGTTGGGCCACAGCTCAGGAGCTCCCTTGCAGTCGCAGCCCCCTGAACCGCAGTGGTTCGTGAGCCTGCCCCTTGCATTGTCTCCTCACCCTTCAATACCTAACTTTTGCTGGACAGCCCAGAGGCTCCCAACAGGATGTGTGAAGAGCCCCAAATCCCAGCTCACAGATCGCTGGGACACAGATGTTACTAAGTGGGACATTTAACATTAAGTCCAGATGAAGCTGTCATTCCTAACAGGTGTTCAATGGATGGACTACTCAATAAATGGCACTGAGACAACTGCCTTGCCTCTGGGGAAGGGAAACAAAGCTGGATGACTACTTCATGCCTTATACCAACAGGAATTCCAGACTGATCGAAGATTTCAGTGTAATGATGGAACCGTGAAATACTGGAAGGAAATAATGGGTCGGTCATAGAGTGGGGAGACCTTTCTAAGCATGATGTAAAACTCCATTTGCCTACATAAAATTAAACTTCCCTGTGGCCAAACTATTTGCAAACGAGGCCAAAAGATACATCACAAATTTGGAGGAAAAGTGCTCATTTCTTTGAAATTTAGAAAGATACACCATATAAAATCTAGAAGAAATGAACAGGGAAGAAGAAAGACATATGGACACCAAACTTGGGAAAAGATCATACTCATTCATAAAGAAATACAAATCAAAAGCGATAAATCAATACCATTCTTTACTTTCAGATCAACCGAGATTAAAATATTTGAATAAGCAACCCACAAGCTCTTGGTTGGAATGTAAATTAGGTTTTGGGAGGAGAATGTGGCTTTCATCGACCAAAATGCAAAGTATACCCTTTGATCTAGCCCTTCCACAACTGGGACTGGTCACGCAGACACGATCACGCAAGTCCATAAACACACGTGTGCAAGAATATTCACAAGAGACGTACTGGCAAGAGCGTACGGTGGAAACGGAGTGAATGCCACCAACTGCGTGGAAAGCAGCGAGGCAGATGCTGTTCCAGGTATCTGGTTAAAAGCACAAAACACTTTTTTGCAAAACTCTCATTGTGTAAATATGCTTGTGTCTCTTTAGACACTTTTTTGGAAGGCTATATAACAAGTATCAAAAGTGGTTATTCTAGGGAGCTGGGACCAAACTGGGGGATTTCTTTTCTTTCTACTCGCATCTTTCAGTATTTTTTAAACCATGAGCTTGAATGATTGCCTAGTGAAAAATCAAAAGACCAAACCTGAACACATAAATAGAACAGCATGAGGATGAAAAGAGAGGGAAGACATGAGAAGCAGAGAGGGGGATGCCTGCTGGACCTGCTCTGGGCACCGTGGGCTCAGGGGTCTCTTTCATGTTCGGGGCCTGGAAAATGCTTGCAGGAGGCTGTGGGACCTCGTGTGTAGGCTCCGTACAAGCCTGGATTTCTGGTCCTATGGTGCAGCACCCCAACCTCTCAGGGGCTCTCAGCACTGACCAGGCCCTGCTGGGGTCCATCAAGGGCAGGGCTAGTATGTTTATGGGACCTGTGGCCTTGACGGGTGGGTGCAGATTTTGCAGGGGACCCCTAGGCTCCAATCCCAGGGCTGAGCTGGGACTTGGGTTCGCTTCTGCATACAAAGCAGGCAGCAGAGATCCCACCGTGCCTATCAGCAGGACTGCTTTGCTGGAAATGATCACTCAAAGTTGCAAGTTACTTCAGCTAGGCTTTGTTTTCCTGCAAGGTATTTCACAGATTCGTAAGGAAGGCCTGACCTCTCCTATGTAAGAGGCAGCCAGCAGTTTATTGATCAAGCACTGGGCTAAATTACACAAGGAATCTTTTGCCCCTTGGCTATTTTATTCCAGGATTCTAGAATGAATATAGGTTTGCGGGGAAAGGGCCATCTTTCTCAGTAGGGTTTTTACCCTGACCAATGCTTGATTCAGCACCTAAGTTTATAGATAGCAGTGCATTAACCCGTTGAGAAAAAACCGTGCTTTGGGAGTATCAGAGGCAAGGGGAGAGGTGCCATCTGTCACCTGTTTAGAACAGAACCCTTTGTAGGAAGAATCAGCATATGAAACTACTTTGTAGGAGGGCTAGAAAGAGACCTCCGGTTACCAGCCCCACCTGGGACTGCTCATTGGTGAAAAAACAGGAGAGGTGGATGAGCAGATATGAATCCCACTCAAACACTGGGTAAGAGGTCATGTGCCTGCCAGTCTTTTTCGTCAGTCGGTTCTCCCAACAAAGCCCAGCACCCCGAGTTGCGCTGCCAAGTCGGAATCACTCCACAAACCCTCACAACTTGTTAATAAATGGGGAGTGAAAGTTCTGAGAAAAATGGCACTATCAGAAACATTCTGGGCAACTGAAAAGTGACACGCATCGCCAAATTTGGAGTCAACCTGTACTAATGTGACCCATTCCTTCCAAATGTAGGATTGCTGTGCCTCTCGGCTGTTCCCAGAAAATAGGTGAAAAAGCCCAAGGAGAAAGAGAGAACAGATTTGAATCAGATAATTGGAATAAGAGAATCTATGTATGGACATCTTAGAAGACCTAAAGCCTTCTCTAAGGTCAAAGGACTGCTAGAAAGGTCTTGTTGGTTGTGGGCATCTCAAAAGCAAGTTTCTTTCAGAAGTCAGTCACTGGAATGACCTCAGCTCAAACGGCTCAGCGGGCTGAGCGGGAGGAAGCGAAGGAGCAGGGGGACAGGGGAGGTCTGAGCGGCGGCTGGTCCAGGCCTGTGCTGCAGTCAAACACGGGTATGGCTATTCTCCCAAATCCCAGGGCTGAAGACAGAAGTGGGTGGCCCGAGGGAAGCCCGGCTGGGGCAGAGTTACACCACCACCCATCTGTGGGAGTGGGGGTGGGTGCTGCGAGTTCAGGGGTGATCTTCTGATCTCAGAGCGACGGCCAAGCTCCTGACACTGGTGGACAAGTCAGAGATGGTCTGCTCATCTGGGACACGGGCTTGGGGACCTAGTGCCACCGGGACAGCACCTGCTGCAAGGAACCTTGTCGGGGAGAAGTGTGTTCCCCCAGTCCGTGGGGTCGGGGCTGCCGTGCTGGGGTGGGGTGCAGCAAGCTGCCTCAGCCTGCTGAGCCTCGGAGGGCAGAGAGAAAGGAAAAGTGAGAATTTGCTGAGGAGATACTGGAGAAGGAAACTCCCTATAAAGAACTTCCTGCTTACAGTTTAAAATGTAGCCTCATTTTTCTTTTTAACAGAACAGAGCTATTTATACCATGTGATAAAATGCAACATAAGCAAGAACATTGAAAACAATCTTTTATATTAGTAGCCCAGAGCTGCAAGACTCTATGAATGTTTAAATAAAATTGAATAAATATACGTACACTTGGTATGGGAATGACCTGCCTCTGGTCACCCTGAGGAAAAAGAAAAAAAAGTCATTGTCAGGTTCAAAGAGAAGTGAACATACATTCGAAAGAAACTTCCAAGCACTCCGGAGTGTAGAGCCGGCATCCCATTTCCCGTCCTCTGCACCTTGGTGGCGTAAATGGACAGGAAGCGCCCGAGGGTTTCCCAAGTTGGGGCGCCACTCTCCTCCCAGACCCCCTGCCCCTGACAAACCAGGCTGGGCTCCTGAGGCTCGCCAACCATCTTGCTTATGTGAATCGTGCCTCCCTTACTCCCAGAAATGTAATCCTTAATTGGAAATGAAAAATGAAAACCCATACTTTATTTTGATCCATGACTCCTTCTAGTAAGTGGCTTGTTTGTTCTTTTAAGCAAGTTTTTCCCTGAGAAGACTAAGCCTTAAGTCTATACTACAGGCAGGGAGAGGAAGACAAGTTCATCAGATTACGGGGAACACCCTGGTCTTTACCGGTCTGCTTCTAGGGAGGACTGGGCAGAGGGGACAAGGCAAGGTACAAGAAGTGCCCTCCAGGGCCACAGACACAGGACAGCTTCCCCATTAAGGGGAATGGAACCTGTATTCACAGGGACTGTCAAAACAATTCAGGTCCCAAGGGAGAACCTCAACCCCTTCCTCAGTGGTGAATGCTGGCCATTCCCAATGTGGCTGAGGGACACGCTTCATTTCAGCATCACTAAAAAATGCTCATAAAAGCACAAATTTATCTCCATTGAGCATTTCTACTTTCTGTGCTTCTTTTTTAGATGGTGGGATGGGGAGCAAGACAGCAGCATGATGGTTCCTGGTAAAGGGGTGCTCTCACCATCTCCCACGCTGAACAACTTGTGAAAGTGTAACCACCTTTAGTTAAGGGAGGTCAGGGGACAGGGGTCTCCCAGAAAGGGGCCAAACCTGATTGTCCACAGTGGCAGGCGGTTGGCACCTTTCTGAGCTCCGCTCCGACTCTAAGAGCCATTTAGCAATTTCCTGATCGTCTCCAGACCTGGTCTTCACCTCTGCAGTGTGACAGCAACACACTGTTTCCTCTTGAGAGAGTCTTGATGGCTCTTGACATTTCCAGGCAGTGGGGACTTGTGTAAGGATTCTACGCTGCCTTTTGCCATTATTCAAGGTAGAGCCAGGCTCCTCTTCAACACGTCGGTGCTACCAATCCAATCCCAGTTTTCAAGAACATACACAGAGAAGTTCATTTCTGAAGCTCTGATGTAGTATTATTTCCAGCCTCAGGACCCAGGGGCAGGTGGCTGCTCTTGCCGGGGGAGATTTTAACCAGAAGCTCACAAAGCCTCACAAACTCGGTCGCTGTGGAGTCAGGTTTCTCAAGCCCATCATGGCACACGGCACCCCCCGCCCCAACACGTACACCTTCAGCGAGATAGCATGTTAGTGATGAGAGAGACAATGATAACACCCAAGGGCTTGACAAACACAGACAATGACCAGAGGTGCAACGCTAGACAGATATCTGGGCTTGAAAATTCTCCTTGGTTACGTGTGTGTGTGTGTGTGTGTCCACACAAGGAGCGTGCACGTATTAGTGAGTGTCCAGAAACCTTGTTCACTTTGTCCTCATCCTTAGAAGTCCTCCTGTGTCTCTGCCACTGGGGTCTTCCAGGTGCTGACATGTTCTAGCCTGTCTCCATTGTCTGCAGACACTTACTTCGGGCCACTGGCCTGCAGGTCCAGGGTGTATCGGGACGGTGGCAAAGGCTGCCACCCCAGAGGCCATCTACTGTATTCTGCCCACAGCCTTCCCCCCTCCCCTGACATGCTGAGTTCCTAGAAGCAGGGAGAGCTGAGGAGTCAGCAGAAGAGCAAGGCCCAGAATGTGCTTCCACATCTAATGGGCCTGCGCTGGTGTCCCAGGTGTCCCGACCGAGCTGAGAGCAAAGGGCAGAGGGTCCTCCTCTGGGAACTCGCTGGTCCACGTCGACATGGGCTCTTTCGATGGGGTCTGGTCTCACAGACTGAATAGAGTCAAGTGCTACGCAAATGATGCGTTACTCCGAGTTCCTGCACTTCATTCTTTAAAAAGCCACTTTGACAAGCGTTAACTGAAGGAAGGCCATGAATGAACACTGAATGCAGAGGGGCTCAGCTCTGCCAGAGAACTGCCTTTGAAAGCCTTTCCTCGTGGACACAACAGCTAACTCCTCTAGGGAACTGTCCGTGGGCGCGGCTCCATTTCCCCGGGTCATTTCATCTGCGCAGAAACGACTGTAAAGTACCTTTTACTGTGACAGCAGTGATTCTTCTCTTTCTTTATCCTCTACAGGCCCAGGGCACAAACCCTGCTCCCTTCACGAGTGGCGATTTTCTGCAGCGATGACGTTTAAACTGGGGGGTTGGGGGGTGGGGATTATGAGCACACGGAGGGGTCAGATCAGAATCTGGGGCTATGATACTGTTTACAGTGGAGTGTCCTCACACTAATCTCACTGGTATGTTTTCTACACCAGCAAAGAGTAAGGTTCAATATCTGTTACGGCAGTTCATCCCTCATTATTCCCCCTGCACATTTCTCAGCTATTCTTACACACTTTTCTTCTATATAAATGTGAAGTCTCCCTATCCAGAAACACAGCACATTTCTTCATATATAAGAAAGAGCTACCACCTTGAAACTTCTTAATAATTCTAATTTTGGGTAGTGTTTTTGGGTTTTCTATGTAAGTAAGTATGTCGTCTGCAAATAAAACTGATTTTGCATCTTTTCCATATTTGTACCAACTGTTTTATTTTCTTATGATATCAGCCAGAAACTGCCAATGATTTTCCTATGCTGTTTACTGTTTATTTTTAGAAAATAGCTTTTTATCACGTTGAAATGCTTTTCTTCTAGTTATTTGGCTGCACTATGGATTGGCATATAAAGGTTTATGGCTATTACATACTTCACATATGAGACTTTTTATCATTATAAAATGTCCCTTTTTCTCTGTTTAATGCTTTGGGCCTTACATTGTTTTGGCTAACATGAACATTGCCGCTTTTGCTTTTTATTTGATCTGCTCTGCACGTTTTGCCCATCTTTTTATTTTCCACCTTTCAAAATCACGGCATGTTAGACACTGGGTCGGAAACTCTTAGCCGCCTACTGTAACAGTCATTAGCACAGCTCGTCAAATAATTCCAGCCTTCTCTGTGGGCACAAGGTAGGGTTACATTTTTATGATCTTTGAATTGCCTCGGTCAATAACATGTGAACTGAAACAAGGCATGTTACTTCTTTTTTTAAAAGTAATGGCATAACGAACATTTATTAGATCTTGTTATATAGTTAAAGTAACTGGCTTATGGTCACGGGAGTAGAAACTGCTATGGTCGGGACACAAGCGAAGCCCCACACTCTTAGCTGCCATGTTATTCTGTCTCGGTCCAGGGACTGACCCACAGGAACGGGGCACGTCACTTCTGAGTAAAAACCTTCAGGGGCCGGTGTGACCACCACGTTCCCTTTTTCCTGCTGTGACAGGCACGGGGCCTTCCTTCCTCTAAGTCCACGAATGAATGAGGATGCAATGGAGTGGTACAATCCAACAGTGATGGTTATTTGTCACCCGAGGCTCCTGAGCGTGTAAAATGTGGCTGAACTACGATGCACTATAAATGTAAAACACACCAGATTTTGGAGAATTATGAGATAAAAAAGAACGTAAATGTTATCTCATTTAAATTTTTTCTATTGATTACATGTTGAAATAATATTTCAGACATGTTATGTTAAATAAAATATATTATTAAAGTTAATTTATCTTAAAATATATAAAAAGGGGGCTACTAGAAAAATTTAACTTGTATGTGGCTCCCATTGTATTTCTATTGAACTGTGCCACAGAGCAGAAGGTCCAGCCCACCCATGATAAACATGCGGTGTGAGTGAAAAATAAATTTTTTATTATTTTAAGCCTTGGGGTTTGGGGGGATATTCTTGATGTGGCGTAACTGAACCTACACCGACGAGTAAGTACATCCACTGAGCGGTCACTCCTCTTTTCTCTTTTGTGAAAAGAGCTCCGGTTTTGTTTTCTAATTCTTTTTGCTGGTCCAAATCCTTCCCCTTGGGGGCCTCCCTCACTGCTGCTAGGAAGCCATGTGACCAAGTTCTGGCCAATCAGATATAAGCAGAAGTCTCCTGGGGTTTTCTGTAAAAGCCATTCCTTTCCATAAAAGGGACAGAGGTGGCTAGACAACTCCTCCCTGTTTTCCCCTTCAATGTGGCTATGATGGCTGAAGCTTGTGACTTTGAGATAAACGACAAGCGTGAGGATGAAGGCCAACATGCCAACGATGGCAGAGCAGAAAGATGAAAAGACAAAGGAACAGAAAGAGTCTGGGTGTCTGATGGTATCATCAGGCACCTGGATTAACCGCAGCACTGACCAGTCTCAGGCTTTTAATCTGAAAAAAGTAGTCCCCTATTTGTGTAAGCTACTATTGGTATTTGTCAGTTTTCCTTTACTTGCTGCCAAAATCATTCCTATCTGATATAGGTATATTCTTGGAAACACACACAGCTGAATTTTTCAAGCCACAGAGTCTTGGTCTTTCGTTAGGAGAATTTGGTTTATCCAACTTTGTTTATTAAACTTGGTGTTATGCCTCCTCTTTATGTTAGGTTTACTCTTTGTTACTTGTTCTTTTTCGCTTTCCTTAATTTTTATGGCTTGTTCACATTTCTGTTTACTTCCCCTTTTACTCTCTGTTAATTTTGAGGATCTGTTTTCTTACTGTACTACTTGTTATATACAGGTTTACTGCTAATAGTTGTATCTATTCCTACACTTTCTATAATTATATTGTAACTGAATATCAATCTCACCCAGATTTCTTTTGCCCCCTTCTCTGAATCACTGTATGTCTGAAAATGTACATCTTTTTTCCTTAACAGATAAATGGTATCTTGATCACATATAGAGTTTTCGGTTTGTAATTCTTTTCTCTCAGTAGCCTATAAACATTTTTTCATAGCCTTCTGGCTTTCAGTGTTGCTGATGAAAAGTATAGTATAATAATAAAAGTAACAATAATAATAATAGTTATAATAACTATTATATAATAGTTATACAATAATAACTATTATTATTATTGTATAATAATAATATTGCATTATTATTATTATTTATATATAATATATATAAATATATTAATTAATTATATATTATAATATTATAATAATATTATAATAATTGTATATTTAATTAATATATAAATATATTAATTAAATATATAATAATTATATAATAATATAATAATTATATAATATAATAATTATATTATTATATTATATTATTATATATAATAATAATATTGTATTGTAACTATTATATAATAGTTATACAATAATAACTATTATTATTATTATTATTTTAAATAATAACTTGTTCTGGTAGCTTGTAAGATTTTTCCCTATACTTAAATTTCAGAATGTAATCAGCATACATCTAGGCCTGTGTTCCCTTGCTTAACCCCTACTAATTCTGATGTAGATTTGGTATCTTTTCAGTTTGCAAATTCAAGTTTTTTCAGTGCAAGAAAAATGTCTTCTATTACTTTTTCTCCTTCTGGCACTCCTATTATTTGCACGCTGGGTCTCCTGGGTGTTCCCCCAACCCTCACCCCCTTGCCGTCTCCGTGTTCCTGGTCCGAACTGGAAGGTATTTCTTCCGGTTGCTCTTCCAGGCCATTAGTTCAGTCCTCCCCAGTGACCATTCTCATTCTCCTTTTCCTCTGTTTGTTCTCTGAATTTTTATATTTAGACATCATGGGATATTTTTTGAGTTCTAAAAGTTACTTTTGCATTTAAAATTCAGTCCCTGAAATATCATTTCCTGAGTTGCCTGTTGAAGTTCTCATCCATCTCTTCTATTAGTCTTACCTCAGTCGGAATCTGATACTCTAATTTTTCAACTTGGACTGAATGAGCGAGCACTGCAAGGCCCAGTGAGGAGCGATGTTTTCATGGTCCGGCAGAGCCCAGATTGACAAACCACAGAGAGAATGAAGGAAGTCCCGGTACTGTGGGGCTCATCCAGGGCACGAGAACGGAGAGCGATTCGGCTCACCAATACTGCCGCTCCAGGGACTACATACTTCGGGTCCGCCCACAGGCTGCTGCTGGCGGGCTGACCTTGCAGGACTATACACTTCACGCCTTTGTTCTAGGACTCCGCCAAGGCAAGCAGTTCCCTCTGCTGGGGGTCCCTGCTTCTCACTGAGGACTGACTAGCGAGAGTGACTCCTGTGCCTGCTCTTTTCCCTGGAGGTGTCAGGAAACTTGGAGGCCTTAATGCACTTCCTGGCTGTATTGTAGGCCTGCCTGGGTTCATTCAAAGAGGGAGTCTAAATGGTCTGGGCCACGTGCTCAGGCCCTCATCTTCCCAGAATCTCCGTCCTTACACTCACATGTCCTTTCCAAATAATGTATTTTCTAGCCAAAAAAGTAATTCAAGCTTATTCCGTGAAAATTGGAAAAAGAAACAAGAAAAAGGAGAAAGAAAACACAGAGGAGAAAATCGTGCATAGAATCCCACCGGTCTGAGATAACTTCTTCATATTTTGGCATACATCATTCTAGTCTTTTTTTTTAAAAAAGATTCTATTTATTTACTTTTTAGAGAGAAGGGAAAGGAGGAGGAAGGAGAGGGAGAGAAACAGCAATGTGTGAGAGATATATCGATTAGTTGCCTCTCATACACCCCCAACTGGGGACCTGGCCCACAACTCAGGCATGTGCCCTGACTAGGAATTGAACCAGCGACTTCAGTTCACAGTGGAATGTGGCTCATTCCATTGAGCCACAGTAGCCAGGGCATCGTTCTAGTCCTATAAATGCTTGTGTGTGTGTGTGTGTGTGTGTGTGTGTGTATGACTACATACATAATTATGAATATAGTCACCTACTATATTTTAGCCTTTTTCTCTGAAGTGATATATTGTTAACATTTCCCTATATTGGTAATATTTATGATACATCATTTTTAACAGCTGCATACTGTGTGGTTACTCTGTAGGTCTTTTACTGTCATTTGTTCATCATTAGGTTGCTTATAATTCTGCAACATTATAATGTATTCTGGATCATATTTTATTGTTACATCTTTTTTAAAATATATTTTTAAAAGATTTTATTTATCTTTAGAGAGAGGGGAGTGGAAGGAGAAAGAGAGGGAGAGAAACATCAATGTGCAGTTGCTTCTTGTGTGGCCCCTAGTAGGGACCTGGGCCACAATCCAGGCATGTGCCTTGACTGGGAATCGAACCAGCGACCCCCTTTGGCTCACAGGCCAGCACTCAATCCACTGACCCACACCAGCCAGGGCTTATTGCTGGATCTTTACACATCCACAATTATGTCAGTAAGGTGGAACTGCTTTGGGAAACGAATAAGCATATCTTTTAAGGTTTTAAGATCAGACCCCAAATTTTCCTCCAGAAAGGTATAACCAATTAACATTCCTACCAATAACCAATGTATACCCTCTACTCCCTCTCGCTACCACCACACCAAACCCTAATATTACCTTTGATGATTTGATAATGGAAAAGGATTTCATTTAGCTTGTATTTGCATTGAACACATTTTTATGTTTATTGACCAACTGTATTCCTTCTTTTGTGAAATGCCTGTTCATGACCTTCGCTCATTTTGTTTGGGACATAAAGACTTAGCACTTTTGTGTCCTCAGTCTCGACTGCCTTCGTAGTGAATAATCCCCTTTGCTTCTTTCAGTGATTTCTACCTGAACTTCTATTTTGACTGAATTAATATTGTAACCCATTTCCTTTTCACTTATACTTGTGAGATGTCTTTTTGCTCATCCTTTTACTTTGAACTGTTCTGAATTACTTTGTTTCAAATAAGTCTGTAGACAGCATGTAGGTAGGATTTGTTTATTCTTTTCCACCTGTTGTGACAACTGTCTTAAATTTTTTATTGGATACCTATAAAAGTATAACAAGTGTCTGTCATTAAACAAGGTAGTTAAATCCATTAATCCATTTATATTTATTATTGGCTCTTTCCCATGGCTCTGTTTCCCCTTTTGTCTTTCCATTTCTCGGTCAGCTAATGGTTCTTTAACGCTCTATTCATACATTCGACTTGCCAAGAATGGTATAGAAATGGGAAGTAACTCTTACGACTCTCATCAAATATGATCTGTAGTTGCTACATGGGAACGGCTGATATCCTTTAACAAGAAGGATGACTTTACTGGCAACTTTAAGTCTTTAAGTAAATGGCTGCACCCATATCGTCAGAGGCTCTTCTTATTAAGGACATTAGTCCAGAATGTGACGGATGTGCAGCTGCTGCAGTTTTGCTGCGTGCACAGGTCCCCACCAGAACTGACCTTCTGCAGCCCGCCGTTCTCCTCCACCAGTGGCGGGAGCACACTGGGGCTGCTGGCTGGCGGGGCCTCCACATTATAGTCTCGGAAGCAGCAGAAGAAAGAGCTGAGGATGCTGCGGCTCCTCTGCTTCTTTAAGCTGACGTTGCACTGGGATGCTGGAAAGAGAAACACAGCACACTGTGGCCAACTGCAGTGCGTCCTCGCAGGTGCCTCGCAGTGCCAAAACGTGAATGTGCAGTCGCTACCCCGCCCCACCACTCCGGCCCTGGTACCGGGAGACCTACTCAGGACAAGAAGAGAGGGGCCCCAGGAAGTTACTCGCAAGGACTGTTATTCAACATGGAGATCCCAGAAGGCCAGCTGGTCGATTGGAGGCCAGTCCTGCTGGCTGGACAGAATTCCTCTGGCCTCAGCCCAGTGGGGGCTGCTGGCTCAGTAAGTGACCCATCCGTGGGGTCAGGCACCATCTGCATTCCCGAACCCAGCAGGGACAGTCTCTGACCCTGCACTCAGCACTACTTCAAAACAAAGATCCTCTCAGGCACAAATCACACTTGACACTCTCTGAGAAGCATTTCTCTAGTAAGGGTACCAACAGCACTAGGTGCTTAGATGCTCCCTGTTCACCATGGAAATGACTAATTTCATGGGTTAAGAAATAAGATGTGGAAGGGCACAAAGGAGCCCCCTTCCTCAACTCCGACATTTGTCAAGAAGCTGACAGGAGCCCAGACTCACAGAGCTCAGGGCTTCCATCACACTTAAAACACAACGGCAGGAAATGTGGGGCAGAGAAGGTGTGCTCCGGCCTGAGCAGGGCTGGCCAGGGCAAAGCGCATCTCCAGGGGACCCAGGGCAGCGTTGTGCCAGGGACTCATTCCCTGGCCTGGCCTGGACTAAAGCTCCAGGAGGAGTGATGGAGCCTTTCTGTTACCCAGGGTGCAAGACAAGCCGCCACAAGTCCGCAATAGAAGGCAGAGAGTAGCATGGATGAAAAACACCTGAGGGGAGGAAACCGACAACCTGGAGAGAGAGGAGCGTTCTGCCTGGGAACGCAGCCAGGGCTGTCCCCCCACATACCATTCCTGGGTGGGTCAGAGAAGAGGCCACAGGCAAAGGGGCCATGCTTCGGGTTAGTGGGAAAATCACCAGTTAGGAAATGATTTGAGCCCCCATGATAATTGCTGGAGTTTTTCTCTCCCAAAAAGCAATTCTGGCATAATTTCTATTTTTGAACACTTGAATGATTTGTATAGCACCTTCCCTCTCAAGAGCTCGCAAAACCTTTGCAGAAAGTCTCGGGGTAGGTATTCTAGCAAAGCAAATGCATTCAGGCAGAAATTCTGAAAAAGGTTGGAAAAGCTGTTTTGCCAGCAACTCCCCAGGCATGGATGGTTTCTAGCCTGCGTTTGGGCAAATGGCCCAGGAAGTGTGAATTTAAGACCATTATTCACTAAAGATGTGCTTTAGGACCATAAATCCCAGGAAAAGCTGGCTGTTTCTTCTGCCTGGTGCCTCTCTGGGTGCAGGCCCCGGAGTACCATTTCAGGCCCCACATGCCGGGCCAGGCCAGGCCACCAGGACTACCAGACACGGAGGCCGTCCCAGCAGCAGTGGTGGGAAATGACGGTGACCACTGTTTACTGAGGGCCAGCCCTCTGAATTCCAGTACTTGACAACCCCCATCTCATGCAATCCTTACAGCTACCCACGGAGACAGGTGTTATTGCTTCCACATCACCGCTGAGAAAATACAACCAGTAATTGTGTCAGGATGCAAACCCAGTGGGCCTGTGTGTTTCCGAGGTTGGGTGCTTTCTCCATGTGCCATGCTGAAGGCAGCCTTGAAACAACTTTGGTCAGATTAAGAAGGAGAGGAAGGACCAGGCCCAGTGGAGAGAAAACGACTGCAATACGCTGTCATTTAATACATGTGATTGGTTACACTGTTTTGTTGTTACACTGGGTGTGTTCGTTTTTGTGCCGCACACAAACCATTTAGTCAGAGGAGAAAAAAAACCGTCTCTCTTTCCTGGCCGATAGCACCTTCCTCTGCAGAACGAGCTATCTGTTCACGTCTCAGAGACACTGAGCAGATAAAACCCAGGTTGGGCAGTAAATGGCTCTGTGCAAAGCACCTTCCCAGATTCTATTTCCATCCTCGGATCACAGAAACCTCCCTGTAACTAACTAACTTATATGCTAAAAAAACCCTAAACCCGCAGCCTGCGAGCTACTTATAATTTCTACCGTGTGATTGATTACGTACCGTGTAGAGGCCATAAATAGACAGTGAGAGTCACTAAATGAGCTTGAGTCACTTGGGAACCGACAGGCCCGGATGGGGACATGGCACCTTACTCAGGCTCTCCCTTCTGGGTGTGAAGAGGTGAGCAGCCCCAGCCCTCCCTTCTGTGGCTGTGGGCGGGGCCCGGCCTCGCCCTACCCTCAGGGCTCGTTTCTTCCTCAGGGGCCCCAGGTGTGGGCTGTCTGAATCCAGCCACCCTACTGCCTCCTGCCCCCGGCTGCTGCCTCTCCCACAGCTACAGTCTGGTCAAAGGGTTTTGGTTGATACAGGAAATGGAAGTTCCTAGTTTAATGGACCAAATCTTTATATTATATTCGATCAGAAAAGCTAGATAAATAATTGTATATCTGACTTAATTACAACTGTGCAAGACAAAAGAGATTATACATCAGAAAAGATAAGCAAAAATGTGTCTAAATGTTAACAATAACTGGCAGGTTATGGGTGCTCATATTTCTTCCCTTTATACTTTCCAAAGGTTTTATGGTAATCGTATATCACTAACAATGGGAGAGCAAATAATCTTGTTAAGCTCTCTTTCAGCAACTTTGTGATGCTCAGGAGAAACTATAGCCTACTTCTAAATATAATGCTCAGACTTACTCCCACTGTTCTCCACTCCATGCTGTGAGGCGAAAACCCGGCAACAGCGGCGTGGTTAAAAGCATCGCAGGAAGGAAACGGCGCTACTATCCCGGCCCACAGCGCCACCTGGGCCGCGATGATCTCCAACCCACCCACCTCAAGACCAGTGGAGGCCCACGTGGAAAGAAGGCACCAAGTAAGTATCTTTCTTTCTTTTTAAAAAAAGATTGTACTTATTTATTTTCAGAGAAAGGGGAACAGAGGGAGAAAGAGGGGGAGAGAAACATTAATCAGTTGCCTCTCACACCCCCCCAACTGGGGACCTGGCCCACAACCCAGGCATGTGCCCTGACTAGGAATCGAACCAGTGACCTTTCTGTTCGAAGGCTAGTGCTCAATCCACTGAGCCACACCAGCCAGGATGAACGTGTCTTTCCCCAGCAGAGTGCTCCCACGGGTGTCCTCATCTGGCGGCCCCACCGGACCGCTCAGCTTCCCTGTACACACAAAGGCCGTCCGGCTGCTGCTTCGTTCTTCATCAGGACTGGGCCCCTCGCCACCTGTCCTCAGTGCCTTTGAATGTTCCCACTGCTAACCTACAACTGAGAGACGCCTCCTGGTGGCTCAGGTATCCAGGAACAAGCTCTGTATGAGGACTGTTCCAGGAGGACATTAAAGAGGGTTTAATGCACACGTCTTCCTGTTCCGTTGGTTTTAAGCCTACTTTGGAGAAGGAGTAGCAACTTTGAACATCCATCTACAACGCTACATGAGAGGTCTTCCTTCTTTAATCAGACTTAGGAAGAAAAAGTCATCGCCAATCATTCCCAAGTTTCCTGCTGCTTTTCCCCATGACCTCCCCACTCCCATCCACGGTCACACCCGCACCTGCCCCCTCACTCCCCGCTTCCTCCCTGGTGCACTCCTCAGCACACTGACATCCATCCCACCTCTCTCCCCTCCTAGCCTCACATCCCCACTTCTCAGAACGCTCCCGTTCTCCAGGGGCTGGTCCAAAGACCCCTCTCGGAGGAAGCCCACTCCAGCGGAACTGGTTCGTTCCTTGGCCCCTGCATTCCCACGTGGATGTGTGTGTGTCTGAGATGTGTCTTCAGCTCATTCCTCACCATTAAATTCCAGGCCACCAATCACCTCGTGTAAAAATCTACCCTCCCTTTCATTAAGTTGTTGGTTTTGATGTCCTTAACAGCTCTGAACTCTGTCCACAGCAATTCCCTGTCCCTGTCATGTCCCAGCTGAGGCCCTCATCATTTTGTCCCTGAACAACTGTAACAGTCGTTTGACTTGCTTTCTTGCTGATTTTGTACCTTCTAATTAATGATCCACACGACCCACCCAGGGAAAGCCCAGTGAGTGAGTAGACTGTTTGGTCGTTATGAGCGTGGGCTTGGAAGTCAGCTTGCAGTAGTATAGGACCTAGGTTAAGTTACCGTATTTTGCCGTGTATAATGCACAACCACATTTTTGTGCACATTACACACGGGATTACTGACCCATGGCAGGTAATCATTATACCCATGCATAATGCGAATCCTTATTTTTCCCTCCAAAACTTGGGTAAAATGTGTATTATAGATACATGGCAAAATACGGTGTGTGACTTTTTTGTGCTTCAGTTTGCTTATCTGTAAAGTGGGGACAATAAAGGCACCCCTCTGTAGGCTTGTTGTGAGAATAAAAGGAGTTATTATAAAGCACTCAGAACAGTGTCCAGCACTGGGTACGCACTTCATAAATGTTAGCCCTCGTTATTATCATTAGTCTCTTAAAAGCTTTCGCTTTTTAAAGAAGTGGGGCTTCTGAAGGTAAATCCTGAATCAAAGGCTAGATTCTGTGGGTATGCATTTTTTCCCTGGTTTCTCACAAGTAGGAGGCATAACTTACTATAACAGACCTTGGTTACATAAACTGTAATTTAGAAAGCAAAAGTAGAAAAAAAATCTGAAGTAATTCTACTAAATGGCTCTAAAAACTGGATGTAGGGAAGAGTTAAGGGCCTGAATGAGCTCTGCTGGCGGCTGCTACCTGCGTCCCCCCCACTCAGCTCGCCCTGGGGCTGTGCCTGGGCTCTCCCCTCTACTGAGCCCTGCGCCTGCCCAGTCCCTGCCCAGTCTGCATCTGACCCAGGGTCTCCTTGCCCCAAGCTGTGCATCAAAGACAAGTGTCCTCCCATGTGCCCTGGAGCCACATGAGGACCAGGAAGGAGACTGACAGACCCAGCAGGGTCCCTCCTGCAGGCTCCCCCCTGGGGCCATGCCCTGCTGCCCTCTCCTCAAGACTCTGGCAGTGCCAGCCTGTCGGAAGGACCACCCCTTCTCTTCCTTAGCCCTGACCGTGAAGACAAGCCCCTAGCTGGTCCCAGCAGCTGCCTTTCTCTTCACACAGATGGCTGGGCCGTGGACGTGAACATCCCACAGGCTGAGAAAGGGAGATTGCCAGCAGGAGCAGATGCAGTGATCCTGAGACTTAACTTTCTCCGTTTCTCAGAGCTGTTGAGCACGGGCCTCACCCAGGCCTCCTGTGACCTCTGACAACTTCAGGGAGAGCGTGACACTGAGGACAAACAGGCACATAGCTATTTCCTTGGATACGCCCTGGGAGCTAATGCTCCTGTCCGGGCCCTGGGCCCGGTGTCACCGCAGCCCAGCAAGCGAAGACCCTGCTTCCCACTCATATGCATTCCCTCTCTTTCTCCTCCCAGGGCGGGGACTCCCATCCTCCGGCACAGCAAAGGAGGGGCCTCGAGAAGGCCTGTGAATGGGAAGCTCAGAGCTGACGCACAGGTAAGCTGCCTTCCTGAGCCCTTAATCCTAAAGGCAAATGAGAAACTTCCCAAGCACCTCCTTGGTTTCTCGGGGGAACAGGGCTGGCCCCGTAGCAAGAACCAGGGTCTTCAAAGCACCAGCTAGCGATGGGAAGCGTAGTAGACAGTTAACATTTTTGGCCTGCCAGAATCCATTACTCATCGTTCTGGTAAAAGGGCCTCAATTTTCCTCTAGGGAACCACTCTCGGCCCACCGGCTTGCAGTCCATTACCAAGGCCTGCATAATCAGAGCCACATGACTGGCTGAGGGACGTGCCCGACCTGGGCCAAGGAGAGTCGGCCCCAGGACGGATGTTACAGCTGTTAGGAGTTGTTTTTGTTGTTTTTCTAAGCTGGGAGGCTGTAAGCCTAGAGCCCCTGGTGACCGTCTTTACCACTGAGTGAAGAGCTCCCACTCGCCAGTGAAGGCAACACGAGGCAAAGGGAGCGGAGACACGCACAGGGTCAGATCCCTGACCATACCATCTGAGGGCTTGGTTCCATGAAAACCAGACCCTCCTGGAATTTTGAGTTGCGTAAGAGAATGAATCCTCTCTTTCTCTTAAGCCACTCTGAACTGGGGTGATGTTATCTGCAATGGGAAGGTTCATCCCTGAAACGTCAGCTCCTCGGCCAGGCAGTGTGGAAAGACCGACATAGCACACAGGCTCTGTCCCTGCTTCAAGGCGCTGGGGTGTCCTGGGAGAGACGCCCAAATGAGTGATCATGATGCAGGGTGAGGTCTGTGATGGCCAGGCAGCACCAGACTCCGCTGGAGCCCAGAGAAGGGCCACAGTCCACATCGGGGTGCGCTGGGGCGGTAGCAGTGACTTTTTAGAAGAAGTGTCTTCTAAGCTGGACTGAGAATTTCATAAAATTGTTGGAGGGTGCAGGGAAGGGGGGAAACAGCAGTGTGTAAAGGGTCTCATGTGAGAGAAGACACGCAATATGTGAGGGGCCAAAACGAAGTGGCAAAGGCTGTAAGGTGGGGGTGACGAGTCAGGGTTTGGTTCTATGAAAATGGGGCGTGACACGATCAATGGTATGCATGCCACTGTCTCACTTCTGTACCTGGAACTGCTGGCTTCACATTTTAAACTGTGACTAATGCAGAATATCGATCGGCATCAAAGATTGTCAGGGCATTTGCAAATTAGACACGGGGACCATTTTGTATAAAGAGCCTGAATGGGGATTTCTTTTTTAAAAATTGACTTTAAATACAAGTTCCGTGGAAAGAAAATGAGCTTTGGAATTATATTTGGGTTCAAGTTCCAGCCCTGCTATTTGCTCGCCGGGGTGACTTCCTCTAAGCCACACGGGTAACACAGGTATCACAATACCTACCCCACAGGGTTCCCTGTGCGGATGCAGCAGAAGCATGCATGTTCACGGAAGAGAGAAAAACCTGCCAGTAGCTTGAAGCACAGCACCAGGAAGTTAGGACTGGTTCAGAGGCAGTACCGTGCGAACACTCGGAAGTTAGCTTCCATCCAGACACCAGTCCTCACGAAAACTGCCCGGCTTTGTGAGAAAACACACATCCAGGCCCCTTTTGGTTTTCATTATGCAAATTCTAAACACAGAACATACAGAGGCTCTTTAAAACTTTCACCTAGCCAGTGAATGTTTCTTTGAATAATAATAATAATAATAATAACAATAATAATAATAAAAAGTAAACAAATAAAACACAGCTCCACATGTAAAGCTCAAAGCAAATCCTAGGACCCAAGCCTTTTGTAGGAAATCGTATGAAATACAGGTAGAAAGAAAGTATTGTAAGTAGAAAGACCAAATGTCCAGGGGAAGTCCCCCAAGGCTGACGGTGGGGTCTGGTCCTTCAGCGGGACAAGAAGACGGGTCTAAGGAGCTGTCAAACCATGTTTATGCCAACATGGAAGGCACAACTGAATTCACAACCGGCTGGTACACACAGGCTGAGAGGGGGTTATTTCTACTCATCCTCTTATGCATCCTGACCTAACTGATTCCCTTCTATATCCAGAAAGTGAAATGTTCACCCCAAACAGCCAGTGTTTCTTTAATTAGTGGGATAGGTGTGCAAGCTGGTAATCACTACCCTTTTACAATTCTTGTGTTCTGACCTGGTTTGGATTTTGGGCGTGGGGAGGCTCTGGGGTCTACACCAGTTCAGAGCTTCACAGACTCACCTTTGTGAGGACCCCACGCATCTGCCCTTATCTCTGATCTGCCCTAGCACTCCCAGAGCCCCACGAATATCTCCGCGCAACCCGAGGAGTAGTTCAGGATAAAGATCACAGCAGCTGGGCACACAGGTGGAAACGTTTGCTGCTCACTATGAGGCCATCCTCAACCACTCAAGATTCTTCCCAAGTAAAGAAACTGCATCTCGACAGCTACGGAAAACAAAGAGGGTCTGCCTTTAATCTCCACGGTGTCAAGCCAGCCTGCGTGCCAGCACAGGGATCAGATGGCCAAGTACCCAGTGTCACAGAATTTCTAGGGGAAAAGCGACTTCTCATGCCGAGTCTACTGCTAATGTGTCAGCAGCACCAAAACCTGCTCTCCAAACCAGCTTCTTTCTTGTCACAAGAGTAGAATGAAGAAAGGTGTTCCACGGCAGATTCATATCGCCCAAGTATTTACAGCAGAACATTAAAAATAAAAATACGTCCTGTTCCAAGCCTCCGTGTGGATACAAATGCTGTTAAGGCCGCAGAACTGCACACGGGAGTTTCCCAAGACAGGGACATTCAAACATGGGGACGTCAGAGAACTTTACAGCCCTGAAGACACCATACAGCTCAATTCACAGCCACGTTTCTACGGAATAAGCTAAATACCTTTTTTACGGGAGGAGGAGGAGTTCCCTCCCGAAGGCCAGCGTTTAAATGAATGCACCATTTCTTCTCTTCCAGAGCTGGGCTGCAATCTCTGGAATGCATCCCAGGGCGGTGGTTTGCAATGGGTGTCTAACAGGAAATTCTGGGCAGTCTATGCATACATTACATTCCTTTCCCACCCTGAAAGAGTGGTCAACAACCACAGCTCTCCTCTGTTTGAGTATAAGGCGGGTGTTGAGGGAGGGGAGCAGCCAGGGCACAGGCGACACACAGTTCAAAAGCTGAGAATCCAAACATCCCTTTCTCCCAGAAAAAGGGCTTAGGCACCAAGCGTGACTTTGTGAGATGTCCAGTCAGTTCCTATTCTATTTCCGAGTGATGCGTTTCCCCAGGGAATTCCACCCAAGGCTCGATGAAAGAAACGCACCTCTGAAAGCCCATTTTCCCACCGCAGCCCGGAACTGGCCGAGGCCCCTCCAGTAGTGAGAATCAAGGGGAGGAGCAGGGCTGCTGGCTAAAGGCCGCGTAGGAGAAATTCCCCTCTCATCCTTCCACCCCCTACCCCTGCATCCCGTGACAGGACATGGTCCCCAGTTCACTGTTGGCTCATAGCAGCCCACATTAGTTAAGTGCCTGGTTTGTGCGAGGCTCTTGACAGAAACCCTCTCTGGCCTCCACAGTGTACAGTGCCAGTATGACTGCCTTTCTGATGGGAAGACAGAGACTCAGAGTACATAGGATTCTGCAGTGAGGGGTTCAAAGCCCGCAGCCTGTTGTGAGGCTCCCAGCCACCCCACAGCCCTCCCTGCCTTTCCCCAGCACTCTCTGGGTTGGGGGGTTATTTCTAGGGCAAGATTCTGAGTAGGAGGCTTTTTGCCACCTGCCTTCACTGCAAATTTTATATTTTTGAAAACAAAATGAACCAATGATATTTACAGCAACCCGATTAGATGAAGCCAGACACAGCGGTTGTGCCACTGTGCCCCAAATGTGCCCAGGCCACCAAACTCTTTGTGACTCAGCCTTCCAGGACAGCCCCTCTTCTGGGATTGCCCTTCCTCGTGTTAGTACTTCCCCAGACCTTTGTGCTCAAGGTCACACAACTCCTAAGTAGCAGGGCTGGATATAAACCAGGTCTGTGCAAGCCTACAATCTGAGCTCTTAACTATCACTATACAGAGTCTGTTTTTCACATTGCGAGCCAAAGTTAGTTAATGGAGCAAAGGATTTAAACAGATAATGCACTTCGGAGGAAGTAAAGGTTAAAATTTAACAGTAATCCAACAAATGAATGTTTAAACAATGCGGCCAGTGCTGCACCTAGTAAATGAAGAGAAATGATAAAAATAAAAACACAGAGCCCATGGTGGTAAGGTTTTGATGGCACAGGCCCATTCGGTCACACTTTGCTGGTAACTCTGCAAACTGGAACAACACATTGGAAAAGCAGACCAGGGATGTGTCAAAGACCAAACAATCTGAATGTCTGAGAGAGTAGACACAGTTAATTAAATCAGCGCATAGCAACCGGGGAGAATCCTGTGCTGCCCTAAGAAATGCCCATTGTGAAGACGCACGCAGCAGTGTTTGTGGGCATTCTCAGGGGAAGCATCTCAGACACTGTGCGTGTCCTGTGTCTGTAACTCTGTAAGGTGCTTCTGGACAAGCTCTGGAAGGTAGGCTCCAGGGACACAGGCTTGGGACCTATCTTGTTTATGTCCACATCCCCGAGACCTAGAAATGTGCCTGTTGTAATAGATGTTTATTGAATAAGTGAATATAGCCCTGGCTGGTGTGGCTCAGCGGATTGAGTGCTGGCCTGCAAACCAAAAGGTTGCTAGTTCAAATCCCCATCCAGGGCACATGCCTGGGCTGCAGGCCAGGTCCCCAGCAGGGGGTGCACGAGAGGCAACCACGCATTTATGTTTCTCTCCCTCTCTTTCTCCCTCCCTTCCCCTCTCTAAGAAAAAAATAAATGAAATCTTTTTTAAAAAGTGAGTGTATATGAAAGGAAACAGAGAACAATAAAAATGACTGATATTTTCAGAAGAAACAGTTCCTGCAGTGCTTCGAGCCAGAGCTCAGCCCGAGCAGCACCCCTTTCCCAGGAAGGCCTCTGGCCCACAGCAAGCTGCCCTCCTCGACACACCCACACATGGCCAATCCCCTCCGCAGCACCTAAATCACAGCTCCACGCCATCCTTAGTGAAGACAGCAACCCCTGCGTCCTATAAAATAGTTAGCGCAAGCTTTCAGGAAGAGAGATGATGTAAAATTCACTAATATGTTAAGTAAGCGTGGAAATCTCCGGATTACAAGGCTAGGTGGATTATTATTATTTTTATCCTTTTCTATCATTTTCTCAACATAATGAAAAAAGCTGAGTAAATATTAAAAATGTTTCTACTTCATAAAATATACGGCAACATTTTTATATATCACCAGATATCTTTCTACAACCTAATTTTTTTTAATTCAAAATGTGATTTTATTTTTTATTATATTCTAAATTATATTTTATTGATTATGCTATTACAGTTGTCTTGATTTTGCTCTTTTTGCCCCCCCTCCACCCAGCAGCCCTCCACCCCATCACTGTTCATGTCCCTGGGTCATGTGTATAGGTTCTTTGGCTACTCCCTTTCCCATACTGTCCTTGACATCCCCATGGCTATTCTGTGACTACCCATTTGCCCTTCTTACTCCCCTCACCTCTTCACCCACTCTTCCCCACCCCCTCCCATCTGGCCACCATCAAAATGCTCTGGGTATCCAGGATTCTGTCTCTGTTCTTGTTTGCTTAGTTTGTTTTTTTGGATTCAATTGTTGGTAGATATGTATTTATCACCATTTTATCATTCATAGTTTTGTTTATCTTCTTTTTCCTAAATAAGTCTCTTTAACATTTCATATAACAATGGTTTGGTGATGATGAACTCCTTTAGTTTTATCTTGTCTGGGAGGCTCTTTAGATCCCCTTTGATTCTAAACGATAGCTTTGCTGGGTAGGGCAATTTTGGCTGTAGGTCCCTGCTTTTCACAACTTTGAATGTTTCTTGCTAATCCTTTCTAGCCTGCAAAGTTTCTTTTGAGAAATCAGCTGACAGTTTTATGGGAACTCCCTTATAGGTAATTAACTTTTTTTCTCCTGCTGCTTATAAGATTCTCTCTTTATTGTTAACCTTTGGCATTTTAATTATGATGTGTCCTGGGGTGGGCCTCCTTGCATCCATCGTAATTGGGACTCTCTGTGCTTCCTGGATTTGCATGTCTGTTTCCTTCACCAAATTAGGGAAATTTTCTTTCATTATTTTTTCAAATAGATTTCCAAGTTCTTGCTCTTTCTCTTCTCCTTCTGGCACCCCCACGATGCGAATATTGGACCTCTTGAAGTCGTTCCACAGGCTGCGTACACTATTCTCATTTTTTTTCAATTATTTTTTCTTCTTGTTGTTCTGATTGGTTGTTTTTCTCTTCCTTATGTTCAAAATCATTGATTTGATGCTTGGCTTCATCCATTTTGCTGTTGTTTTCCTGTAAATGGTTCTTTATTTCAATGACCATATCTTTTGTTTCTGACCAGATATTTTTTATGCTGTTGAGGTCCTCACTAAGTTCGTTGCATACCCTTATAAACAGTGTTTTGAACTTTGCATGTGATAGATTGCTTCTCTCTCTCCACTTCGCTTAGCTCTTTTTCTGGAATATTGATCTGTTCTTTCATCTGGGCCCTGTTTCTCTGTCTCCTCATTTTGGCAGCCTCCCTGTGTTTGGTTCTATGTATTAGGGAGAGTTGCTTTGACTCTGTGTCTTGGTAGTGTGGCCTCGTGTAGCAGGTGTCCTGTAGGGTCCAGTGGCACAGCCTCCTCTATCACCCAAGCTGAGTACTCATGGTATGCCCTGTGTGTGGGCTGAGTACGCCCTCCTCTTGTAGTTGAGCCTTGGTTACTGTTGGCAGATCAGTGGGAAGGCTTTACCCATGCCAGTCAGCTGCAAAGACTGGCTGTGATGACTGACCACCAACCTCCACCCTCTTTGGAGGATCAGCTGTGCAGGGGCAGGGTGGTGATGCTCTGACATGGTCTGTAGCTGTCCACTGGGTGTGCTGGCTCTGGGGTTTCCCAGGTGGTGTAGGCCAAGGTCAGGCCCCACCTGTCTTTTGCCCAGGGCCACCCTGCCTGAGCTATAAAGCAATCTAGGATGGCTGTTATTTGTGCTGGGCTTGGAGATTCCCAGGTGAAGCCAAGCTGTGAATCTAGGCTAACTGCTGTTAATGCCAGGCATGGGGCTCACTGAGGTCAGCTATTGCTTATTTGAGAGAATTTAGGAAGTTGAGTAACATAAGCTGAGCCCAGCCATTCATGTGGAAAAGCAGCTTGGGTAGGCCTGTAAGTTAGATGGCTCAGAGTCTCTGGGGGTCTCCAAGGTGGGTTAAACAATGTTAGCCAGGTTGATGAAGTCTCAGATATGGCACCAGCTTGCTGGCTCTGTGGAGGGCGGGTTTAGAAAAGGGACAATGGCCTCTGCTCACATTGAAGCCAGACATTTCAGTGTCTCCCAGTGTGCCACTGGTGCCTTTCAAGCTGCCACCCTAGTGCTGGAGCCCAGAGGGAGTGAGTCTGAGTAACTGAGTCCATGTGTGGGTTCTTTAAGAGGAATTGCTTGGTGCTCCAGAAGTTTCTACCACTAACTCAATCCCCCCTGGTTTGTGCAGCCAGAAGTTCTGGGGACTTAGCTTCCTGGCACTGGAACCCTGGGCTAGAGAGCCTGGTGTGGGGCTGGGACTCCTCGCTCCTGAGATATCCCTCCTGAATTTTTATCCACCACACATGGGTGTGGGACCATCCTGTTCCGTGTCTGCATCCCTCCTACCAGCCTGGATGGATGTGGTTTCTTTAATTTCGCAGTTGTGAGACTTCCATTCACCTGGATTTCTGATAGTTCTGAGTGGTGGTTGTTCTATATTTTAGTTATAATTTTGATGTGGTTGTATGAAGAGGCAAGCCATGTCTGCCTACGCCATCTTGACTGGAGTCTACAACCTAATTGTGATTGGTTGTATCATATTCCACAGTATGGAAGAACATTGTGCCATA
Source organism: Carollia perspicillata (assembly GCA_004027735.1). NCBI lineage: Eukaryota > Metazoa > Chordata > Mammalia > Chiroptera > Phyllostomidae > Carollia > Carollia perspicillata. The sequence goes on along the minus strand of PVKM010004853.1, from coordinate 18,258 downwards.
TTTAAACTAACTTTGGACATTTATGTTGTTTCCTTTAGAAACATGTTTCATAACAACTACTGCAATTTGTTTACAATAGCAATGCTGAGAATAATCTAGTTGTCCACCAGTATGGGACAAAATATAATATATCTCTGGGTGGAATAGTATACAGCCATTAACAAGAAGGCTGCAGCTCCATCTGTACAGATGATAGCCAACATTTATCATAAGTAAGATGTGCCGGGTGCTATTTTATGCACTTGATATACATTAACTCGTTTAATCCTTTCAGTAATCTTATGAGGTAAGGACTGTTATTACATTCATTTTACAAATGAGGAAATTAAGGTTCAGAGAAGTTAAGAAACTTGCCTAATAAGTAGTAAAGTTTGTTCAGACCCAAGTAGTGTGCTCTCAGCCTCTGCACCGTGTTGCCTACTGAAAGTGGAGCTCCTTCTGAGACATGTTGCGTGCGGAAAGCAAACACAAATGGTACACAGAGCATGCTACTATTGACGTCCAAATACAAACTGAAAGAAATTAACAAAATAATAAGCACAAGGATGTGTATGTTCTTATATGTGTAAAGAGCATCTCTGGAAAGATGTATAAATAACGGGTTGCTTCTTCATAGGAGAGAGAAACAGGATAGAACTGGGTGGGAGGGAGAATTAGTTTTCACTCTATTCACTTTTGTATTCTTTGAATTTTGTATTATGTATTAAAATAGTTAACTCTGCATCATGTATTATGCATTATAATAAGTAAAAAGTAAAAACGTCAACAATAATACTGCAGTGAGCACAGTGTCCATAATTTTATGTGCATGTCTAATGATTCCCTTAGAAGAAAATCCGAGAAATGTAATTGCTGAGACCAAAGTCTTTCAAAAAAATGTCAAGCCTCTCTGATACCTATGGACTATCTGTCATTCAGAGAGGCTGTGCTGATGTGTACTCCCACCCACGGGGTGTTACACCACGGCTGTGCCAACACTGGGACTGTAAACAAACAGCCTGTGACAATCTGAAAGGTCAAAGTGTCAACTCGTTGTTGCTTTCATTTGCATTTCTTTGACTGCCACTCAAGTTCCACAGTCTCCGGTATGCTTTCTGCCCACTTCTGTTGCTGCTGTTGAGAACGTGCTTATAAACTTTTTTGCCTGTTTTTCTATTTTGTCCTTCGATTTTTAAGGGTTCCTTTGCCATATATTAGAAACAAAATCCTTGCACTGTTCTGAATGTGAGAAATTGTCTCAGTTTGTTTTAAGCATTTACTTTTCTTTGTAGTAGTTCTGGATAAACAGAAATTTTAAGTTGTTAGGAAGTCAAATCGAACAATCTTTTCTTAATAATTCTTTCCCACCCTAATATGACATACTATTGACTCATATTTTTCTTGTAGGTCTTTTTCAGTTTAAAGTAAATATCTCTTGAAGTAAATATTTTATGTTTGGAGTTTAATCTACTATATAGTAGGATATATGAATCTATTATTTCCCCCCCAAAGAGTAAACCACCATCTTAATAATATTTATTGAACAATTCACCTTCACATACTGATTTGGGCATCCCACTCCACTCCACTCTTCTGCTTATGCCAGTAACACACAGCTTTGCTACTATAGATCTGTTGTTTTATATTTAACAGTACCAGTTCCCCTTTGCTATTTTTTTCAATACATTTTTGGATAGTCTAACCTTTTATGCTTCCAGGTGAATGTCAGAATCACTTTATCAAGTTTTACAAAAATACCACTGGGATTTAGTTACATTAGGCTCATAAAATATACATAAACTGATTATAGTTAATTCCATCAAAGCAATTAAAGGAAGGTTAAAATGAAAAAGTGAAAAAAAAAATCCATTTGTTGTACTTTATTACTAAAAACTGCCAAGATTAAAAAGTGGCCTTGGTTATCAGGTTAGAATAGACTGTCATAGCTATAAGATGTTTTATGTAAGTCCCATGGAAACCACAAAGAAAATACCTACAGTAGATACATCAGAAAATGAGAGGAATAAAATTGTCCAACCACAAAAATCGACAAAACACAAAGGGAGACAGTTAGAAAGGAAAAGAGGGGCAAAAATGTTATTAGTCAGGCAGAAAACAATTCAAATGTAATAGTAAGTTTTTCCCCATCCATAATCACTACAAATTTAAATAGATTAAAATCACAATCAGAAGACATAAGGAGTCTGAATGGATAACAAATAAGATTCAATTATATGCTGTCTGCAAGAGGGCATATAAATTTAAATTTAAACCTTAAATTTAAGATGCATAGGCTAAAAGTGAAAGGATAGAAAAAAGATATCCCATGCAAATGTTAACCAAGAAAGGAGAGGGGCAATACTTACATCAGAGAAAACAAACTTTATGTCAAAAGCTGTCACAACAGGCAAAGAAAAATGTTGCCTAATGAAAAAGGGTCAATGCACAAGGAAGACATAGCAATTATAAATATATACATATGCACCCACCATCAGAACACACAAATGTATGGAACAAACATGGATAGCACGGAAGGGAGAAATAATAACAAAATAGGACATTCCAATAACCCACTTTCATTTGTGAACAGAACATCTTAGAAGGCAAAGAAATAGAGGACCAGAACAACACTGTAGAACAAATGGATCTAACAGACACACAGAGAACATTCCAGCCAACAGCAGCAGAACACATATTCTTTTCAAGCTCACACTAAACATTCTCTAGGATAGATTATATATTAGGTCACAAAACAAGTTTTAACAAATTTACAATGATTGAAATCAGACCAAGTATCTTTTCTGACCACAATGGGATGAACTCAGACATAAATAGCAGAAGGGAAACTGGAAGATTCACAAATGGTTGGAAATTAAATAACATAGTCTTAAATAACCAATGGGTCAAAAAAGAAATCAAAAGAAAAATTATAAAATCTCTTGAGACAAATGAAAATGAAAACAATATATAAAAACTAATAGGATGTAGCAAAAGCAGTACACAGAGGGAAGTTTATAGTGGTAAAAAAAAGGTTGACATTAAAAAAAAAGAAAGATATCAAATTAACATCCTAATTTTATACCTCAAGGAATTAGAAAAAGAAGAGCAAACGAAGCCCAAGGTTAGTAGAAGGAAGGAGATGACAAAGATTAAAGCAGAAATAAAACAGAGAATAGGAAATAAATCAATGAAATTGAGTTGGTTCTTTGAAAAGATCAACAAGATTGGCAAACCTTAACTATATTAACAAAAAAAGAGAAGATGCAAATAAAGTTAAACATTAGAGAGGAAACATTGCAAGTGATGTTACAGAACTATAAAGGATCAGAAGAGACAACCGTGCCACTGGAGAGCCTAGAAGAAATGGAGAAATTCCTAGAAGCATACAATGTACCCAGCCTGAATCATGAAGAAATAGAAAATCTGAAGAGTCCCATAACAAATAAGGAGATTAATTAGTAATCCAATATCACCCAACAAAGAAACGCCCAAGGCCAGGTGGCTTCACGTGAGAATTCTACCAAACATTCAAAGAAGAATTAATGTCAGTTCTTCTCAAACACTTCCAAAAAAGTAAAGAGAAAGGAACATTTTGAATTGATTTTATGAGGCCAGCATTATCCTGATACCAAAGCCAGACAAAGGCACTACAAGAAGAGAAAACCTCAGGGCAATATCCCTGAGGATGGTAGATGTAAAAATCCTCAACAAAATACTAGCAAGATCAACCTAACAGCACAGAAAAAGGATCATACACCATGACCAAGTGGGATTTATCCCTGGAATGCAAGGATGGTTGAACATACAAGTCAGTCAATGTGATACATCACAGTAAGAGTGAAAGATAAAGATCACGGGATCAATAGATGCAGAAAAAGCATTTGACAAAATTGAACACCCTCTCATGAGAAAAACACTAGAAAAACTAGGAATAAAAGAAAATCACCTCAATATAAGAAAAGCCCATAGTTAACATCATACTCAATGTGAAAAACCGAAAGCTTTTCCTCAAAGAATAGGAATGAAGCAAGGATACCCACTCTCACCACTTCTACTCCACATAGTCCTGGAAGTCCTAGCTAGAGCAAGTGGGCAAGGAAAAGCGATAAAAGGCATCCAAATTGGCATGGAATATGTAAAATCATCTCCGCTTGCAGATGACACGATCTTATCTTTTTTTCCAATTACAGTTGCCATACAATACTATATTAATTTCAAGCATACAATTTAGTAACTAGACACTTACATAACTTACAAAGTACATGATCTTATCGGTTGAAAATCCCTAAGGATGCCACAAAAAACCCCTATTAAAACTAATAAACAAATTCAGCAAAATTGTTGGCTACAAAGTCAAAGCATAAAAATCAATTGCATTTCTATCCACCTATAATGAAAAATCCCCAAAGGAAATTAAGAACGAAACTGCATTTACAGTAGTATCGAAAAGAATAAAACACTTAGGAATAAACTTGACTATGGAGGTGAAAAACTTATACACTAGAAATTACAAAACAATGCTGAAGGAAATTACAAGAGACACAAATAAATGGTAAGACAGCCTTGTTCATGGATTTGGAAGGCTTAATATTGTTAAAATGTCCACACAACCCAAAGCGATCTAAAGTCAATGTAGTCCTCATCAGAATTCCAGTGGCTTCTTTTTTTTGAGAAATAGAAAAAAAAACAATCCTACTATTCACGTGGTAGACCCCTAATCACTAAAACGATCTTGGGAAAAAAGAACGAAGCTGCAGACCTCATACTTTCTGACTTCAAAGCTTACTACAAAGCTCCAAACAGTATGGTATTGGTATACAGACAGATAATAGACCAATGGAACAAACAGCCCAGGAAAAAACCCACACATCCACAGTCAAATGATCTTCAACCAGAGAGCCAAGACGACACAGTGAAGAAAGTAGTCTCTTCAATAAATGGTGTTTCTGAAAACTGGATATTCACATGCAAAATAATACAACTGGACCTTTATTTTACCCCATACACAAAAATCAACAGAACGTGTTACGATAAGACTTAAACTGAACTGAAACTGGTGCGGCGAAGAGACAGCTACACTCCCACGTTCACTGAACCATTACTGAAAATAACCAAGATGTGGAAACAGCCCAAGAGCCCATCAGTGGATGAATGTGGATAAAGAAAATGTGGTCTCCATGTAGTAGAACATCACTCAGCCTTGAAAAAGGAAAAGTACTGTCACGTGCTATGCATGGTTGACACTGGAGCACGTTACAGGGATGAAATAAGCCAGGCACGACAGGACCGGTACTGCTCGATTCTGCCTCTAGGGGGCGCCTAAAGCAGGAAGCAGAAAGTACAACGGCGGTTGCCAGGGGCTGCGGAGTAGGGGGACTGGGATTTGTTGTTCGGTGGTGTAGAGTTTCAGTCCCTCGAGATGAAGAAGTTCTGGAGATCTGAGGTACAACACTGTTCATACAGTTAACAACACTTTACTGTTCACTTAGAAATTCATTGAAAGGGCAGATTTCATGTTAAATGTTTGTGTGTTTGTCTGGGCACATTTGAAAAAAGGCGGCTTTGGCGGAAGCCACGGCGACTTGCTGACAGAATGCCTTCTGGACTGTGCCGGCAGTTCACGTGCTTGACCTTCTACGAGCCTCGCTTCACGCAGGTATCACCACCCCTATGTCAGCGGTCAAAAGTGGAGCAGCCAGACTTGGCCCAAGGGTGCACAGCTGCTAAGCGGTGCGACTGGAATTTGTATTCAGGTTGTTAAGAGCGCAGAGCCTGTGCTTTTCTGCCCACCACCTTTATGACTAATGCACCCCGGGAGATCTCCCTCCCTCCCTCCGGCCAGGCAGTGACCCAAGTGTAGGGGCTTGTTCCCTCCTGGCTCACCACCACCGCTGCCAAAACTTGGGCACTGTAGGTATGCTTTAGATAATGAATGCATTTGCTTCTTATTCTTGTTGACAAAAGCCAAAACGGCACTAAAAATGCTTATGATTGGGTCAAACTTCTTCCAATGTATTTGATGAAAATTACTAAAGTAGCGAGTCAGCTCACTCAGATTACTCCACTTCTATGGTGGTTCTGCAATTAAAACGTCACCCTATGCGCACTCTGCTCTCTATCTGGCCATACCAACTACTGGTTCAAAACTGAAAAAAGGAATAATCACCCCCAAATAATGCCTCAGAGTCCTCGGTTATCCTCCCCAAAGAGCTGACAGTTCCCTAGGCCAGAAACAAAACAAAAAGCTTCCATCTATTGGCCAATAAATCTTCAATTCCTGCATCAGCTTTGCCACCGATCAACTGTGATGATTTGTGCATCATTTATCCTGAGTCTCTGTGGTCTATGAGGCAAGACCTGGAGGCCTGGATTCCCTGTGATTCTGCTAAGACGGTTCCCTTGATCAGAGGGCCCTCCCACACGTACCTGTCAGGCCAGTGTCCCTGTCAGTGGTGAAGGGCTGGGTCAGGGAGGGCCTGCAGGTCACTGGAAGAACTTGGTTTTTCCTCTGATTGAGCTAGGAAAGTCCTTGGAACAGCGCCATAACTGTGGCAGGCTTATGACAAATTTTAAAAAATGCTATTTAGGGCCCGAGTCAGGTGCTGCGGAGCCACCTCACCTGAGGTGCACTCCTGGCTTTGGAGAACTATCACCTCCGCAAGGCAGGAATTGCACAGGTGATGTATGTCCTCCACCTTTCCTCCCCTTCTGTTACCCACCCTCCTCTGGCCTCCGCACATACCTCCCCCAGCATTCCTTTGGTAAATGCTCCCCACCTTTACCTGCCTGTCAGCACCTGCTCTGTTTCCAGGACCACATCCATACTTTGCAGGACCCAGTGCAAAAAGCAAATACAGGGCCCCTTGTTCAAAAAGTAAGAATTTCAAGAAAGCAATAGAGCATTAAACCAAGTGCGGGGGACAGAGGGATGGGGAAGAGGGGCCTCTGCCTGGCGTTCCTGCCCATTCCTACCCTACCCAAGAAGGCAGATGCAGGCAGGAGGGGGAATGCAGGCCCCACCCGCTCCAACGCAGCCGTGGGTGGAGGTGGAGGGGAACAGTAGCCCTTGACACATTCTACAAAGAACCAGTGCTGGGAGGGCAGCCTGTTAGAGGGCAAGGCCAGCTTCCGGAAGGCGGAAGGCTGACACTAAAAGAGAGGGCTGAACAGCAACGGTGTGTCCCGAGTGTGTCCTTGGCAGTGGGCATTGAGGGAGAGACACCGATGGATGATGCAGGTTGGTCAAGGCTTCCCTTGGGCAGGGCAGTCTCCCAGGGAAGTGGGACTGCAGCTGAGCCGGAAGGATGGACAGAGGGCATATGGAGGGACACTTACACAGGAAAATGGAAAGTTACAGCGGAAAGCAAGCAGCCAGTGTGTTTGAGGGGTAATGAGGAGGCCAATGTGGCCGGTGGCAGAGGATGTCCCGCCAAGTGAGACCAGAGTGCAGGGGGGGCAGGCTTCAGCCTGAAGGCAGTAATGCGTGGGGCTACCAGGGAATGCTTTGAGGAGTGACAGGGACAGGATGAGAGCTGTGCTCTTGGAAGGCTTGTCTGGCAGGGTACGAAGGACAGAAGGCAGGCTTAGATCCTCGTCTAAGCAGGGGTCAGGCTGGTGAGGGCAGTGGGGCGGGAGCCCACCGGATTAGCTGGGTAGAACCTTCCTACCCTTGGCGGTGGGTCTGCACAGATGGACAGACCTGAGAGGCGGTTTAGACGCACGTTTCCAGGCAAGCGACGACAAACAAGAGAACGGCACATCCCCGAGACAAAGTTCTCTGGCAGGATGCCTCAAACCACGTGCATCCCGCAGAACTCCTAATTTTAGAAACCAGACTGGAACTTGTCTCACCAAAATAAACCTAGCCCCAAATATTTACTTTTATCATGATTTTGCAGTTCTGGAGGCAGGAAGATCCACACAAGCCACAGGACGCTGTGCACGTTGCCCACCAGGACAATCCCTCGGGCTGCCCACTGGTGTCCCTCGCCGGAGAAGCCGGCGGGGAGGACAGAAGGGAGTCTCCTGGCGGAAGCGAATACTGCTGGCGTAGGGTCGGTCAGCACTGGTTTTCAGCCTCCCAAACATCCACTCTGGACTGCAGAACCCGTCCAAATTCCTTTTTCACATGGATAAACAAGCCTTCCAATGGTGGGACAGCAACCACAAGGGACAAAAGAGCAAATGGCAGACCTAGAGATGTTTATTTCCATCCTATAAACAGGACACACAGTCCTCCTTCTCCCTTTAGGCCGGATAATGGAAACAGCGCTAACGTGAACTGTAATGAACTCTTGAATTCTTACCTCGGGAATTTTCAGACAGGGAAAATCACACCTTGGACTAGTGCGAACGCTACACCTGGCAAAAGGCCTCTTGTTTTTGTTCCCAGGTTTCAAACATAGAAACTCTTCCCTGCTTTGTTTTAACAAGACGGTAAAATACAAGAGTTTATGCTTGTTGCCACATTCTGATCAGAAGAGGCATCAGCTCTAATGCATATGGACAAGTGTTTTCAGACTAATTCTGAAAATTTCATTAAATGATATGTTTGCATTGTGTCCTTCCTACTATTGTAGTTTTCTGAGAGCCTAAATGAGTGATTTCATACTGTTTGGATTTTGTATTGCTTTGTGTATTGTTTCGCTAAAAAAAAAAAAAAAGCAGAGAAGAGCAAGGAAACCCTAGAAGGCTTGTTTGTATTAACTAGCTAACAGTTTAATAATTCAGATGGAAATATGCACATTAAAATGTGCCTGTCAACGGCCTATCGTTTTTAACTGTACGATTAAATTCCCATAACAGCATGGCTTTATAAGAAGTATTTTGGGTTATTTGTTCCTTTACTAGGAATTTTCCAGGCTATAAGACCTTTAAATGGAAAAATATTAACAAAGAAACCTCTCTAGGTGAAAATGCATAAACCACGTATTTCAAAATAAATGCCACACTCTGGGGACTGATCATGGAAGAAGAAGTACCACGTGATCCTTCCTACACAGAGTTCCACTCTGCCAAGATCAGATATTTTAAGAACACACTTGAACTACCAGCTGGGATGGCAGTCCTTTGGAAGTCTTCACAGCATTTTCAGGGTTTCCCAGAGGAAGACCTCAGGGCTCCTTTCTCCAACTGACTACTTCGCTGTCACTTTAGGAACACCAGGAATGTGGACACCGACTTCAGCTTCTCCTCCTGTATCCCCCACCACCCATCAGCTATCAGGCCCGGGCTCTTCTCCCCATCTGCTCAGCCGTCAGCCTGGCCCACGCCACCGCCCCGCCCTCCCTGGAAACCGTGCGGCAGGCTGCTGACAGTTCTTTCCCCACCCATTCTCTCAGACTGATCTTTTCTCGAGCGCAGGTGTGGTGAGGCCCCTTTCCTGCGTGTGGCCCCGTGGTGGCCCTACCTGACTCGGACTGGGTTGTTGTAATGTTGCATAAGATCAAGCGACACAGGGAAGGAAAGGATGCTTGCTTGGTGGATTCACCCTTTTCTGTCCCTGATGGAAGCATTGCCCCAGTCTGTCAAATACCCCACGCTGGCACAGTCCCGCAGGCCTGTGGGCCCTGGGCCTGGGCTGGACGGCAGCCTGGAAGGCAGCCCTGACACCGGACACGCACTTCAGTGCTTCAGGGCAGCAGGCAGCCAGGCCCTGGCAGGTGAGCAGACCGTGTTCACGAGTCTCACTTGCCAGTCACTTGTTTGGGACCTGGAATGCCATTTCCCATAAATTCCATGTGATAAGGAGTGACAGGGTGCCCACACTGGTCCATAAGGCCCAATTTAACCCATAACTCAACGGACCCACATTTGCAAGGAGAAAGAGTAGCAATCTAGTTAGTAAAGATTCTCCTGAGCAGAGGAGGCAGAATATCCCAACAGGATGGAGCAATTGGTGTTTCCGGCCCATTTCCTGTCCTAGGATCCACTTTCGCCTTGGGAATCTAACTGGCCACCACTGGCCCTGCTCCCGGTTCCTCAGGGCACTGCTCCCAGACCACTCAGGCTCACTCTGGGGACAGACCCTGGCCTTGATGCTCACAGCCCTGTAAGCCTTCAGTCTGGGGACAGCACTCAAGAACCAAACTCCGAGTTACCTATAAAGGCCCCTAGAGGTGGTCGACTTCAGGCCCCTCCCCTTGGGTACTCCATGGGGCTGTCCTCTCGCTCCTGCACCATGGAGAAATCTGCAAGCATGCCAATGCTCTCCTCCCAAGACCTGGGAAAAGGCCCTCAAGCACATCTGAACTTGGCAGAGACAAGCCCAAGAGAAGGGGGCACAAAGAAGCAGGATGTCCCAGCCGGACCAGGAGTTGTAAGGAACACGCTCTGACCGTGGGCGTGTCCCCTTCCCCCAGAGTTGAGGCTTCACAACAGTTCTGCATCAGCATACAGGTTGCACACACACTGTGCGTGTGGGGTGGTGGTTGTGTTAGGCGTTGGGATTGCTTTCTTACACCATTCATGTGCCAGGTGCTGACTAGGCACTGAGATGAAAAACAGTTAACTAAGACAATGCTTCTCTTCTGGGGAGACACCCAAACTAGCAGGAGACAGTACACATCCCTACCCACAATTCAGTCTCTAAACTTGGGGGTCCCGACTATGACCTAGGGCAAACATGTCTGCGAGACAGCACCAAGGGGCCACTGCTGTGACAGTCACCAAGCCCAGGGGTGCCATCCCTCCCATGGGAGCAGTGGAAAGAATCCCAGACGGCATCCAGTCTGCAGCATCCTTTTCCTCAGGCAAGTCCGTCAGCCAATAAGAAGTTCAACGCTGCCATCAGGGGGGAAAAGGCTGAGTGTGGGCCACCTGCTGGAGCCGTTGTGACAGATAAAATAACGGGCAGGAAAGTACTTGGATGGCTGCACGGGCGGAGGAGGACTGTCCTGCTCTCTTTCCTGCTGTCTTGAGGGCTCTGATTCAAACCCTCGCAGGGTAGGGCGGGTGCTGCTCGGGCTGGAGCCAGGCCCACAGGGTGGAGGGCATTGGGGCTCATGGGAGGTTGGGGGCGGGGAAGAGGCTGGAACTGGGCCGAATTATTAGCTCCTCTTAAACCTTGGTGAGCTAGTCAGACCAGAACATTTGCCTGATTCCAAACAGCAAGTGAAACGCACCACATTAAAACCCTAGTTACAGAGAGCACAGCAGGACATGGGTTAAAGTGGATGTGTGATGTAAGCCAAACACTGATCTCCCCTCGCAGCCCCTGCAACCCAGAGGGAGCCTGATGCTGATGGAGACCCCACTATTTTGAGGAAGGGGAGCCCTGGCCCTTTTCCCATTCCCTCCCTCAGCTGCAGGCTCCTGTCTGCGAGCTGACATTCCAGCCTCCCACACATTCCTCTGGTTTGGGATTAGAAAATACCGGTGGTCATTAAATAATCCCTCAAGGAAACTGTCCTCAATACCTACCCCTATTTCCTGCCCACGTTTCCACCTCACACTTCACTTTTAAAATAAAGATGGAGGTGAGAATATATTCAGAGACCAGTCCTTCTGGTATGTCATGTTAATGATCAACTTGAGGTAAAATTCCAATCCTGTTTCCCCAGAGAAGGGGCAAGCTTTAAATTCTATCGCGAGGACCCTGTTCTGAATGAGGGGTCCTATCTTGGAGCAGCCTCCCGAAAACAACAAAAATCCTCTGCTCTTGAGACCCCTAAATGCACCTCCCCAAGTTCAAGAGTCCAAGTTCAGGAGTCCATGGTGAAGTGCCTTCCAAAGAAAAGTCTCATTTTCAAACCTACAAATACACTGGGTATCCGTTATGAAAAAGTGACTAGTACACGGACACCTACTAGGAAACAGGAAAGGCTGAGGAGCTGCTGGGGGGTGGGGGGGAGGAGGAGGGGCGGGGGAGGGTGGAGAGCAGGAAGAACTGTCTCTGGTCTGCTCAGCCCAAGGCTGGAGAGCCACTGACATCACGCAGAATCTAGATTTTGCATAATCTTTGTAATAATAAATATTCCAACTGACATCCATCCTGTTAAATAAAAGGTGTTGCTGCTACCCCCACAACATCCCCTAGTCTGCTCTTCTCATTCAGTACAGAGCCTATTTCCCCGACAAGAGTGGGGGCTCCTGGGGGGCTGGGCACGGTGTTTTCTTCCTGATCTGACCAGGCCAACAGCAGAGGGCCCAGGTCGCCGCGGGTTCATTGTGTTTGCTGGGTGAGTGATCCACCTTGTTTCTGAGCTCCTGGTGCTGTTCTTTATCTAAGACCCCATTGACGTGATGCAGAAAGACAAAACAAGCAAACGAACCAACCAACCCTACCACAATTAAAGAATACAATTTCCTAGTGTCACTGTAAAACAATGTAAATTCTGGCCTATCCCGTCTGTGTTCGTATTAAATCGAGAGAACCTGTGATGGGAGAATTATGAAGAGAACTGACTGCTAAGAAAACGGAATGTGCCTGCAAGGACAGAATGGAATTACAGTCTTCTGGAAATGTGAGCCCAGATGACACCTCTAGGCTGGAGGACTTCAAGAACCACATTAAATGCAAGGAGGTTTGGGAAATATTCCACACGTGTCCCTGACGGCAGCGAGCCAGTCTGGGAGCACAGGCATGAGGCTACGAAAAGACCAAGCACACCGCACAGGGAGCCTCAAGGCCCCCGGCTAGGCGGAGCAGACACAGGGACTTCCAGAGGTGGCAACGGCCTTGGCTTGATGAGGAACGCAATGGGGGCAAGCTAGGCAGGCATGCAAGGAGCTCTCACAAATCAGACTTTGAAGAATGTTCTGATGCCAGGAGGATTCTTGAGTCCCCTTAATAAAGGCACAGAGAAATGAAGTGACCTGCGTGATGTCAGAACTGGTTAGGGGCAGACAGAGATGGTCACTTAGCTCTCCAGGCCCTGCGGTCTGCTCTCTCGTTCAATGAAGCAAGTATGCAGGCAACCGAGTACATGAGGCTTCTGCTCCCCCTGGAGCACCACGCCCTTGGGCACGCCTCTGGCCTCCTCCCACCCGTCTGTTTCTGCTCCCCATGTCGCCCCACTCAGCGCTTCCCCCAGGCCTGCCTCTACCTTCTTTCTTACTTTTAAGGTCCAGTTCCATGAAGCTTTCTGAAATTCTTCCCTAAACACTCCAAACCACGCTTCTCTTCCCAAATACCTACTATGCCTTTGGGTGCTCGGCTCAGCCAGCTCTTCTCTCAAATTGCTGCTGTTAAACACAATAGCAGTGACTTTCATACTTTGCTCACTCATGTCTTACTCAATACCATACCCCTACTGCCTGGACGCTCCTATTGAGGTTGAACAAATGAAAAGATAAAGGTTTCATCACTTAACAGTTTTTCTCTGGCTGAGCACAAGAACTGCCTGACAGTTCCTTTATACTCCTTTGGAAGTTCTCAGTAAAAATTTGATGACTGAGTAACACAGTGTACTGGAGAGAAACATTTACTAGGAAAACTATCTCTAGTACACTGTGGTCTGGCATTTGGTTAAAGTCTACATTTCTAACTAGATGACATCAACCTAATAAGGTCTAAATTTATTCGTCTATATTGGGACATAATTTAGGACAATTTATCAGCAGATAATTTTCTAAATAATTACAGTGAGAATGTCTAATGCTTTAGGGCAAAGGATGCGCCATAAATATTAAACAGGATATACAAATGCTTTCTTACATTTCATTTGTATGTAAACCAGAGTGGAAAATTCACTTTAAATGAGTAAAATTATTCATACTCTGCTGATTTCTATCTTAAAAGCTACCACAGTTTAAGTGCGAACATGAATCTTCCCTGCTATTGTGAGCTCCCACGGAAAGGGACCGAGTCTTTTTTCCATCCCTCTTGCATTTGTCCTGCTGTGTATGATGCCCTTGACCTCACCCAGGCATAGGACCTTGGTGCTCACTAGGTGTCTGCTGACCAAATGAATGCGTGCACTGCCCAGGCAGGAAAACATCCTGTCCTCTTCACCTACAAAGCAATGGGCATCAACGCAGGGTCACTGGGATGAAGTTGGACAAGAATTATGACATCTCAGTGGGATCGACAGAAGCAGGCTTAGGTACACCCAAACTTTGCCTGTGACTCGTGGCGCCCAGAATGCCATGCCTCCTCTCCGGGCCCCCGTTTCTCTAATTCTGATCTCGTCCAGCACCACCCGCCCTCCCGCTCTCCCGTCCGGGGGGTCGTTGTGCTGCGCAGCGCCGGCGGTCTCCGGGAAAGTGCTCCGTGCGCTATAAAGCACTGTACTCGTTTCCCAGGGCCGCCACCACATCGAAGTACTGCAAGTGGGCTGGCTTAAAACAACAGAAATTTCTTGTCTCACAGTTCTGAAGGCCACACGTCTGGAATCAAGGTGTTGGCAGGGCCAAGGGCCCTCCGAAACCTGTGAGGAGAATCTTCTGCCTTTGTATCTTCTGGTGTGCACAGGCCATCCTTGGCTTCCGTGGCTTGTAGCTGCATCACCCCAGCCTCTGTCTCCATCATCCCATGGCCGTCTTCTCTCTGTGTGCCTCTCTGTATCTCTTCCCCTCTTCTTATAAGGCCAGAAGTCACAATGGATTCAGGGTTCCCTCTTCTGCAGTAAGACTCTATCTTAATAATAGCAGAACCTCGGTTCTCCAACTTAATTCGTTCTGGAAGCCCGTTTGAGAAGCAATTTGTTCAAAAACCGAATCGTACTCATACTTGAGCATTCTCTCCTTTGTTTGTCACCTGAGAGACATGTGACAGATCATACTGGTATCAGCATGAAAAGCTCGTCGGGTCAGGAACCGAAGTGTCATTCAACAACCGAACTGTGAGCACTGGGAGATGTCTGAGAACCAAGGTTGGACCGTAACTGCATCTGTAATGACCCTATTTCCAAATAAGGTCCCATTCTGAGGTTCCGAGGGTTAGGACTTCAACTTATCTTTTTGCAGTAAATAATTTAATCCCTAACAAGCGCCACGTGAATACAAGCACCACATTTGAAAACCAGTGAAATAATGGAGGACTGGCCATTCAGACTATCCCTTCAGCTGAGAACAGCGAGAAAAGCGGAAAAGCATTTGATAGAGGTGAGCCTGGCACTGGGGACATTCTTCCTCCAGGGATGCCTGCCACTTACGGAAGAGTCGGCTAAGAGGCGGAAAGGCTGAGCAGCACTCTGGACAACTTGTGGAGCTCGGGGAACCGAAGTGGGGGCCCCATTCCTAAAGGAAGGGTAAAGGTGAACCACAAGCAGACTGGTTCTCACAGGTACCCCTTCCCTCTCAGTCCCTGGAACTGGATTACAGTGGTAACAGATTGCCAGTGCTCCCTGGCCTGCTGGAAGTACATATGTGTCCTCTCTGAAGGAAGGTAACATCATCCAAGGCCTCAGGGTGTTTGTGTAAACTTTCATCTGTGATGTCTTACGCTCCATCAAAAACAACCAGGTGGATGAGACACACAATGATACGAATGGGCCTTAGCTGGTGTAGCTCAGTGGATTGAGCAGTGGCCTGTGAACCAAAGGGTCGCCAGTTTAATTCCCAGCCAGGGAATATGCCTGGGTTGTGGGCCAGGTCCCCAGTAGGGGGCGCATGAGAGGCAACCACACATTGATGTTTCTCTCCCTCTCTTTCTCCTTCCCTTCCCCTCTCTCAAAGAACAAATAAATAAAATCTTTAAAAAAAGGTGATATGAATGGATTGCAAGTAAAACAATAGGCAATAAGAATAGACTCATAAGTTTCGACACAGAACTGAAGAAAACAACAACTATGCTTAATATGTTGAAGAGTTAAAAAGAGCAAAAAGTTTCTCAGAATACTCCAAATAATGCAAAACAAAAAGAACACAAAGGAATGCTGAAACTTTAAAATAACTAAAATTAAGAATTCAATAGGTAGGTTTAACAACAGCTTAAATACAGTTTGAAGAGAAGATTAGTCAACTAAATGATAGGTCTAAAGAAAGTATCTAGTCTGAAAATCAGGGAGACAAAAGGATAGAAAATAAAGATGAGAGGGTAAGAGACATAGGGGATGCAAAAAAGCAAAAAAAAGGACTAGTACATATGCAACTAGAATCACAGGAGAGGATGGAGAGAATCAGGCAGAAGAAATAACAGCCAAGAACTCTTCAAAGTGAAAGAAAGAAGACATCAAGAACAGATCCAAGATCTTACGTGGACGAACTCCACACAAGATAAATACAAAGAAAATGGTACCTAGGCACCCAGTAAGCTGCCGTGCACCAAAGACAAAGTGAAAATCTTAGAAGTGGCCAGAGGGAAAAAAAGACAGACGATTATTCTCAAATGGATAACAATAAAATTGACAGTTAATTTCTCAACAAAAATACTGGGAGCCAGAAGACACTGGAATATTGTCAAAGTGCTGAAAGAAAACATCCAAATGTTTAAAAAACAACAGGCACTACTTTTAAACAAACTCTTAACGCAGAAACAGCACCGGTCTTCCACAAATTCTTCCAGAGAACAAACAGCATGGTGCCCCCGCACTCATTTTATGGGACGAACCGAACCATGGCAAAGGTACTCCCAAGCAGTAAGATTACAGGCAATCCTTGCCGTGAGCATAGATGTAAAAATCCTTACAAAATATTCAGGAAAGGAATGCAACAATATATAAAAATGATAATATAATACATCTCAAGCAAATGGATTTAAGGGACGCAATTCCTCACATTTATAGAGTATAAGGGAAAACATGAACAGATTCAGGAAAATAATTCGATGAAATTCAACCTCTTTTTATGATACAAACGCCTTGCAAACTAGGACTAGAGAGGGACTTCCTGAATTAGATGAATGGTGTTTACAAATACCTACTGCATTCATCATACTTGATGATGAAATGCGGATAGCTTCCTGCGAAGATCAAGGACAAGACAAGGATGCCTGAGTCACCATCTCCATTGAACATCATAATGGAACAAAAAGAGGTATAAGAAAGGGGGAAAATCTCATTTACAGATATTTTGATTGTGTGCACAGAAAATCCACAAGAATCTTCAGAGAAATTTCCAGACTCCACAATTAGTTGAGAAATATAAGGTCAATCTGGAAATATTTCTTGGATTTCTAAACACCAAGAATGAACATGTAGAAGGAGGAAAAAAAATTAAGTTATAATTTACATGGATATCCAAATATAAAATGTCCAAGAATAAACTGAAAGATGCAAAACCCGTATGCAGAAAGTCCTAAAATTTTATTTGAAGAGAATTTACAAGCCCATAAAAAATGGAGGGACATACCATATTCATGGTTTTGAAGATTTAAGGCTGTAAAGATATCAGGTCACCCCAGAGTGGTTTCTAGATTCCATGCCCTCTCAATGGAGACTATAGCAGTTTTTGTTTGTTAGTTCATTTTGTGGAAACTGGAAACGGAGAGTCTGACTCTAAGAACTGCGTGGGAATGCCAAGGGCCAATAATAGACTCGTTCCACTGGAGAGTGAAACTTATACAGCAGCAGTGATTAAGAAAGTGTAAATTCAGCAAAGGGATAGAGAAATCTATTACATCGGTCTGTTAGAACAGAAAGCCCAGAAAGCCTCGGACACATCTACGTTCACGCAGAGACACCAGCGTTGTTAGGGTTCTGGAGCCTCACTCTCTGTGCAATTCTGGGCAAGGCTCTTTCCCTGTCTGGACTTCAGCTTCTTCATCTACAACATTTGTAATTTGGACTAGGTCGCAAAATTCTGTCTTGAAACAAAAATAAGCAGGTTTATAAGCGTTTCCAGTTTGCAGGGTCTTCCCAATCTTCCAGGAAACCATTTGCACTCCGCTGTCCAGGAAAAGGGAAAAGCGGGCATTTACGCCGTGCCCTGCCACCTGCGGATGGATGTTAGTCCAAATATTCCAGGGTGCTCTGAGTGTGAAGAGTGCCAACTGCTGAGTCTTGCCACGTTTGCTTGTTTAGGAGGCAGACAAGGTAGTGGATGAACCAGGTAGACCTCGGTTTACTGTCTGTCATTTATATGTCTATCAAGTTTCTAATCCAACTCTTTACGCTCTCTGAGCCTCAATTATCTGTGAAAGGACAGTTATTGTGAAGATTAAATTGACTAATGCTTGTAAAGCACTTAGGACAGTGTCCAATTCACAGTAAGCATTTAAACAGTGAAAGCCATTATTGAAAATACAGTGGGGCTGGGTGTTGGGGCTATGTCCTCATGACGAAGACAGATTAACGGAAATCAGAAACTAGACTTGTGAGGGTTTATCACGCAGTGCCTCATGTGTGGTTACTGTTTAATAAATATTTGTGGAAGGGAGAAGTTACTGATTTACCAGGC